>JAHRHZ010000180.1:137862-190989 GCA_024137785.1 Ginglymostoma cirratum | reverse complement strand
ATGATGCTGCTTGGCCTGCTGTGTTCATCCAGCTCCACACCTTGTTATCAGAGTGAAACTGAAGACAGGATTAGTGGGATCCAAGTTTAAATTTTACTGTTTCAAATGGCGTTGGGGCATACTGGGTGAGGTGGCGCTGAACAGAGGAGGGGTTCGAGATGCAGAGGAAGAGGCTTCTTCAGAGCTTCAACACAAGCAGTCAAGGTTTCCAGGGCTCGCTTCATTGCTACAGCCACTTAGGTGCTTACATTCTGAATGGCAGGCCAGATACACATTGCAGAAACCATAAACAGGTCACACATGATAATGTAATAACAGTAAGCCCCATAAAACACAGACGGTATCAAAAGACCTTTTATGCCCTCGGGCCCATTTCCTCCATCTCTCATCTTGCTGAGAGCCTACCTCTCTCATTTGCTTCAATTCCATCTACACAATGTTCCCTTTCTAATTTTTGACTCCCTCTTATCAACCGGCAAGTACTTGTTGAAAGGGGGAGGATAGTGCGCTCAATTGTGTCAAACAAAATGCAACAGTCAAGGAATAAATTAAGATTGGTGATTTTGAACAAGACTGAAAGTGTTTTAAAACATTTTTACAGACTAACTCGATTGTTCTTGGATGAAGCAACACGGAAGCAAAATAAAATGCAAAAAGTAATTTCAAAAAAACCCAGAAATAACAAAGCAAAATATTGTAGAATCTGAAATAAAAACAAAGTGCTGGAGAAACTCAGGTTTGGCAACATCTGTCGGGAGAAAAACATTTAATGTTTCGAGTCCAATATAATAATCCTTCAGAAATTTTCAACAGGCATCTGACGTGTGAAATAAGAGATCTGTTAGCAAATTTAAAGCCATGAGATCAAATAAACAAAAGGCAGTGTGAGTTCAAAATTGGATAAGTGACCAAAAGCAGAGAATAGCAGTCAACTACTGTTTTTCTTCCTGGTAGAACGTACATAGTAGCGATTCCCAGGAGTTGAGATTAGGGCCACTACTGCACCAGCATAAGTAATATGATTTTGACTTTGAAATACAGAACTTCATTTCATGGTTTTCAAAAAAGCAACAGGAGGATAGTAACAGGATGACAGTAACAGGAGGACTAAGCTGCTGAAATGAATACAGATCAGATGAAATTTATTGTGGAGGAGTGTACGGCCATATTTCAATAGGATGAAGGAAGACAGGCAACATAAATGAACTGGAATGTTTTCAAAGGTGGTGCAGGAGTATAGTAACTTTTTCGTGGGGTTGTGGGTGGTAGGATAAGTTGAGAAAGTGTTTTCTTTAAAATGTCTCTTGGGGTTTGTTAATAGAGGAATATGGAGCACCAAGTTATTTTGACCCATTTATAAATCCTTTCTTCAGTACAGGACACAAGATGTTCAAGAATATCAGAGGGTAAAGGAGGTTAGAGTTTGGAATGATCTTTGGAAAGACTGTTTCTGAGGAAAGTCATAAGAGTCACAGAGGTTCAACACCATCATGTTGACAGGAAGGGAAAAATGGCCTGCACAAAGACAGCTATTTATCTGGTAGCAAAGACTCTATCAAGGGTAGGGCAGAAAGGCAACTAAGAGAGTTGGGAGTAGGTAGAATTTTTTTTAGGATTCAGTAGAAGAGAGGAGCAGTGATAAATGGTCCAATATACTAACAGGGACGTGGCATTTTGATAATGGGGAGAACTTAAAAAGTGTTTACTTTTTATGGGTAAACATTAGTTTAAAAGCTCCTAACAGAGTGCCAGAATGGCCCTCAGGTGGACAGCGGTAGTATCCCTACCACTGGACTGAGCGCCTGGGTTCAATTCCACCTGCTCCAGAGGTGTGTAATAATACTTCTCAAATAGGAGGATTATATAAAACAGGAGGGTGCTGGAAATGAGAAAGGTGGAGGCAAGGAGAGTTAGAGAATATTCTTGGTCATTGAGTATGGGATTCATACTCACTTTCTTCTCAGGGTGACCCTAAGGTTGCAGGAATACTTAAGGCATGAGAGTTACAGTCTTGCTCTAGATCAACAGAGCCTAAAAAATTTTCTTCATAACATCGAGGCTTGAAAATTATTGCCACTCCTCGAAGAGAACAGAGAGTGAGAACATAATTGTTACAACTTTGTTAGAACTCCATGATATGCTATTACTACCTCATGGCTCAAGAGCCCAAAATTTCAGCTCACCTCCCCACCTGAATCACGACCCTTGCTTTGGGAAGCCCTGCTCCAGACGAACGAACAGATTAGAATTGAACCGGTAATAAATTCCTCCAAACAGTAACTCTTTCTCTCTACCAAAACATGCGTGAAGTCAGAACACAGTCTATTCAGCATCTTTACAGGTGTATGGCAGTATAATTGAACATGCCCATCTTGTGAATTCACAGCTGAGTAATCACAAATTGTCTAATCACACAGAATGACAAGTAAGTAGTTTTTCCATTCAGAGAAACTACTTCGGTTTAAATCAGACCCAGGAAGCAAAGATTCACATCAGGTTGGCAGAGAGCCCTAATACAATCTGAGGAGCTCAAACATAAAGTTAGCAGAACCACAGGACAGAGGATCAGCAATTCAAAAATGTAGATTTGCCAGGCACACTTTAAACTACTGGTACACTAACTGAAAATACATTCCAGTAACCACAGGCAAATGGCTTGTTTTAAAGAAGTTGCCTAAAACGTTTGTGTGTGTGGAAAGTGGAGCAAATTCAAGCTAACTTTGAAATCTATTAACTGGTTCACAGTGGAGGATACACAGTCACTGGCCTACCCAGAGTCTAGTATCTGTATTCATTTCAATTCACGACTGCGTACACAATTTCATATTGGTATGCACAAATTGTATCCAAGCAGCCATTAGAATAAACCCAGCGAGGTCATCTTTAGTCTGAATCACTCACCGTAATATAAATATGTCATTACTACACGTGAGGAAATGTAATTTTCCTAAATTTATGAAAAGCAGATTATTGTTCCACAAGACAAATTTAAAAATGATTCAATGCCACAAAACAGAATATTAAAATCCTGATATCTGTACTTTTAGTGTCATGTCTTATTGTCAAACTGCCATCTCTTGACTAGTGTAGCTCAGCCATTTAATCATTGTACTTCACAAAAAATACCATTAATGCTACCCTGCACTAAGTGGTCCTATAACCGGTCTTGCGATGGAACAGCAACCCACTATCATGACTGACCCATTCAGGCTATGAGCTGGGTTCACTTTCAACTCTGACAACTGTTCCATAAGAGCCCTCAGATGAGAGTCAAAACATTCTGTTTGTTAACCTATGATATTCTATATGATAGTGGGATAAAGAACAATTAGACACAACTGGCAATTCTCAAATTGTTAAATAACTTGACAGCATTCTCATCGATGTAATGGTTATAAGGCCACTCAGCCGAGGTAGCTGGATTTGAGCCTGCAATCTGTGTAGAAGTATTGTTGCAAGAGTCAGCATCTGAAGAACAAACATGCTGAATGAAATCAAATTCTGCTGCAGCACAGTACTCCAAATTTTCCACTGCCACTCACCCAGGAGCCAATGTCAAGACATGTTGCTAACTCAATCAAGGATGACCTCTCAGTTGTTCCCAGCTATTTCCGAATTTCTGAAACTGACTGAATTCTGTAAATGCTGGCCATCAGGTAAAACCTTTGGAAAGGGTCATTAAGGAAAACTACTTAAGTCCTCAATCTGTATAAACTGGAGCACAACTGAGGGGAGGCATTGGCCTAGTGGCATTAATTGCTGGACTGTTAATCCAGAGACCCACATAACGTTCTGGGGACCCAGGTTCGAATCCCGTCACAGTTTATGGTGGAATTGGAATTCAACAAAATATCTGGGATTAAGAATCTAATGATGACCACGAAACCACTGTCAATTGTTAAAAAAACCTGCCTGGTTCGCTAATGTCCTTTAGGGAAGCAAACTGCCATCCTTACCTGGTCTGGCCTACATGTGGCTCCAGAACCACAGCAACACAGTTGACTCTAAACTGCCCTCTGGGCAATTAGGGATGGGCAATAAATGCTGCCTGGTCAGCAATGCCCTCATCCCGTGAATGAATAAAGGGAAACAAAAAACAGGAAATCTGGCACCATGATAAGGTTGTCCCAGTATTAAGCAAGTTTGGTTGTTCAATAATCAAAATCACATTACGTTAAAGAAAGAAAAGTAAATCTAAAAGAGACCGCTTTTAAAAAAAAACAAATTGAATACATTAGAATGTCAAATTACCCAGCTTGGAGAGGTGGAGGACACGCTGGGTCCTGGACCGTACAGAGAGATGACGAGACTATCAGCAAATGTTTACTACACACAGATTACCATCTGTATTATTAGGTCTATATTTATTAACTTGTAGCAGATACTTAAAATACATTAAAATATTATAATTCTTATAAAAGGAAGAAATGATTGTGGAACCAAATGTTATTACCTCATGAGGAACAGCCTTGAGGAAAGGAGTGAAAGATGCCAGGATGGAAGAACAGAATAAGCAGTGTTATAAAGATTTGTTAAATTCCAAATTAATGATTCTTTTTCTTGAAAGAAAACATGAGGTTCAGGCACGCTGTTCTGATAAAAAGCCATCAGCCTGAAAATATTAATACATGTCTCTGCCCAGATGCTGTCTGATCTGATGGGTACTTCCAGCATTCTCTCTTGCAGGGTTTTTCAAGCAGATTTTCTCTTAACTAGAATTCTCACAATAATACACCACATACAGATAGCATTAAACATTATAATCTGGCATTTCACTTCCAGGGCTTGGAATTAATTGATCTCACTATTTATTTCTTTCAATTGAGCTGGGCCTCTTGTCTATTCCCACAAGGCTATTGCCAAAAATCATTTCAGCGACTGGGAATCAGCCACTGATCAATAATTTTTAAGAATGCAATCCACATTATTTCATATTAGCTGTTGGGAATACATAGTTCTTTCAATAATTACATGAAGCTATACATATAGTTACAACACTGGCATTTACCCAACAATATGGAAAATTGCCCAGGTCTGAGCCACAGATAAAAAGCATGACAAATCCAGCCGAGCCAATTATGACCCATCAGTCTACTCTTGATCATCAATAAAGCGATGGAAGCTGTCAAAAAGGTGCTATCCAGCAGCACCTGCTCATCGACACCCAGTTTAGCTTCTATCAGGGCGTCTCAACACCTGACCTCATTACAGCCTTGGTTCAAAACACAGACAAAACAGCTGAATTACAGAGACAGAACATAGAACAGTACAGTACAGGCCCTTCGGCCCACGATGTTGTGCTGAACCTTTACCCTAAACCTAAAGTCTACCTAACCTCCACCCCTACCATATACCATCATCTATATGCCTATTTAATAGCCGCTTAAATGCCCCTAATGAGGCCAAATCCACTACCCTCTCCGGCAATGCATTCCACGCCCCGACCACTCTGATTAAAGAACCTACCTCTGACGTCTCCCCTATATCTACCTCCACCTCACTTTAAAACTATGCCCCCTCGTAATAGCTACCTCCACCCTAAGAAAAAGTCTCTGCCTGTCCACTCTATCTATACCTCTGATCACGTTGTACACCTCAATCAAGTCACCTCTCATCCTTCGTCGTTCTAAAGAGAAAAGCCCTAGCTCTCACAACCTTTCCTCGTAAGGCCTTACCTCCATTTCAGGCAACATCCTGGTAAATCTCCTCTGCACCTTTTCCAATGCTTCCACATCTTTCCTGTAATGAGGCAACCAGAACTGGACACAATACTCCAGATGTGGCTGTACCAGGTTATTGTACAGCTGGAACATAACTTCACAGCTCTTGAACTCGATCCCTGTATTAATGAAAACTAACACACCATACAGCTTCTTAACAGAACTATTCACCTGGGTGGCAGCTTTCAGGGAACTGTGGACATGAACCCCAAGATCCCTCTGCTCCTTTCTGTTAACCCTGTATTCTACTTTCAAGTTTGTCGTTCCAAAATGAATCACCTCACACTTTTCAGGGTTAAACTCCATCTGCCACTTCTCAGCCCAGCTCTGCATCTTATCAATGTCCCTTTGTAACCTACAACAGCCCTCCGCACTATCCACAACTTGACGCACCTTCGTATCGTCCACGAACTTACTAATCCACCCTTCCACTCCTACATCCAAATCATTTACAAAAATCACAAATAGAAGAGGACTCAGGACAGATCCTTGTGGTACACCACTCGTAACCGAGCACTATGTTGAATATTGTCCGTCCACCCTTTGTCTTCTAAGGGTCAGCCAATTCTGAATCCAAACTGCCACATTTCCCCCTATCCCATGCCTCCTTACGTTCTGCATGAGCCTACCATGGGGAACCTTATCATGCGCCTTACTTAAATCCATGTAGACCACATCCACTGCTCTACCTTCATCCAGGTGTTTGGTCACCTCTTCGAAAGAATTCATTAAGGTCTGTGAGGCATGATCTACCCCTCACAAATCCATGCTGACTCTCACGAATCAAACTGTGTATATCCAAGTGATCATAAATCCTATCTCTCAGAGCCCTTTCCAATAATTTGCCCACCAGTGAAGCAAGACTAACTGGCCTATAACTTCCGGGGTTATCCCTGTTCCCTTTTTTTGAACAAGGGAATGACGTTTGCCTCTCTCCAATCTTCCGGCACTATACCCATGGACAGTGAGGACGAAAAGATCATTGCCAGAGGCCCTGCGATCTCTTCCCTCGCTTCCCACAGAATCCTTGGATAAATCCCATCAGGCCCAGGGGACTTATCTATCTTCAACTGCCTCAAAATTCCTAGTACATTTTCCTTACTAACATCGATCTCATCTAGCCTACCAGCCTGTTTCACACTGTCCTCCCCTACAACTAGGTCCCTCTCAGTTGTGAATACCGAAGAAAAGCATTCGTTAAGGACCTCTCCTATCTTTTTAGGCTCCATGCACGAATTCCCTTTACAATCCTTGATCTGCCCTACACTTTCTCTGGTCATTCTCTTATTCCTCACATACGTGTAAAAAGCCTTGGAGTTTTCTTTGATCCCATCTACCAAGGTTTTCTCATGCCCCCTATAGCTCTCCTAAGCCCGTTCTTCAGCTCTTTCCTGGCTAACTTGTATCCCTCTGGAGTCTTTTCCGTTCCTTGTTTCCTAAACCTTATATAAGCATCCTTCCTCCTCTTAACCGGTCGTTCGACTTCTCTCGAGAACCAAGACTCGCTCACTCGACCGCATCTTCCCTGCCTGCTAGGGACAAACACATCGATCACACGCAGTATGCATTCCTTAAACAATCTCCATATTTCTATAGTGCTTTTCCCTGACAGCATCTGTTCCCATTTTACCTTACGCAGTTCTTGCCTAACAGAATTATAATTACCCTTCCCCCAATTATAAACCGTACCCTGCTGCATGTGCCCATCCTTTCCCATGTCTTTTGTAAAAGTAACACAGAGTTATGATTGGTATCACCAAAATGCTCTCCTACCAACAGGTCTAACACTTGGCCCGGTTCATTGCCAAACACCAAGTCCAAAGTGGCCTCTCCTCGTGTTGGTCTACTACCTACTGTGTCAGGAATCCTTCCTGAACGTACTGGACAAAACCCGCCCCATCTAAACAGTTACAACTAAGAAGTTTCCAATCAATATTTGGAAAGTTGAAGTCACCCATGACTACAACCCTGTGACTTCTGCACCTTTCCTGTAAATGCCTCCCAACCTGCTCCTCCACTTCTCTGCAACTATTTGGGGGTCTGTAAAAAAAGCCCAAAGTGACTGCTCCATTCTTGTTCCTGACCTCAACCCAAACTGACTCTGTAGACATATCATTCTCAAACTGCCTTTCAGTAGCTATTGTACTAGCCCTGACTAACAATGCCACTCCACTGCCTCTTTTAACACCCTCCCTATTTCTTTTAGAGCATCTAGATCCTGGAACTTCCAACAACCATTCCTGTCCCTGAGTTACCCAAGTTTCTGTAACGGCCACAACATCGCATTTCCATGTACTGACCCATGTACTAAGTTCATCCGCCCTATTTCTGATACTTCTAGCATTGAAGTATACACATTTCAAACCATCCCGGTGTCCACAATTACGCTCCATCGACCGCAGTTCTTTATTAACAACCTCACTCCCCGTTGTATCTGTTGGAAGACTGACTACCTCATCCTCTGGACTACAAATCCGGTTCCCACCCCCTGCCAATCTAATTTAAACCATCCCATATAGCTCGAGCAAACCTCCCTCCCAGGATATTTGCGCCCTTCCAGATCAAGTGCAACCCGTCCTTACTGTACAGGTCTCACCTTCCCCAGAATGTGCTCCAATTATCCACATCATGGAAGCCCTCCCTCCTATACCAGCCCTGTAGCCACGTGTTTAGCTGCACACTCTCCCTATTTCTTAGTGCGTTATCACGTGGCACTGGTAGTAATCCAGAGATAACTACCCTGTTTGTCCTGGACTTCAGCTTCCAATCTAACTCCGTGTACTTGTTTTTCACATTCTCAGACCTTTTTCTACCTATGTCATTGGTACCGATGTGTACCATGACTGCTGGTTGCTCACCCTCCCCCTTAAGAATCTTGAAGGCACGATCCAAGACGTCACGGACCCTGGCACCCAGGAGGCAACATACCATCCATTCGTCTCGTTTGCGTCCACAGAACCGCCCGTCTGTGCCTCTTACTATTGAAACCCCCACTACAATTGCTCTCCTATTCTCCCCCCTTTCCCTTCTGTGCCACAGGGCCAGGCTCAGTGCCAGAGACCTGTCCACTATGGCCTTCCCCGGTAGGTCGTCCCACCCAACAGTATCCAAAATGGTATACTTATTATTGAAGGGAACGGCCACAGGGGATCCCTACACTGTCTGCCTATTCCCTTTCTCCCTCTTGACAATCACCCAGCTACCTTTTTCCTGTACCTTGGGTGTGACTACCTCTTTATAACTCCTCTCTGATGAAATGACTGTGGCAGCTCTTGACATCAAGATCGCATTCAACTGAGTGTGGTATCAAGAAGCCCTTGCAAAACTGGAATCGATGCGTATCGGGGGTAAACTCTCAACTGGTTGGAAGTCATACCTGGCATATAGGAAGATGGTTGTGGTTGTCAGAGGTTAGTCATCTCAGCTCCAGGACATCGCTGAAGTTCAGCAGGGTAGTGTCCCAGGCCCAAATTTCATCAGCTGCTTCATAAATGACGTTCCCTCCATAAGGTCAGAAGTGAGGATGTTTGCCAACGATTGCGTAATGCTCAGCACCATTCGCTACTGCTCAGACACTAAAGCAGGCCATGTTTGAATGCAACAAGATCTGGACAATATCCAGAATTGGGCTGACAAGTGGCAAGTAACATTCACGCCACACAAATGCCAGGAAAAGACCATCGCCAAACAGAGACAATCCAACCACTGCCTGTTGACAATCAATGGTGTTAGCATCACTAAATCCCTCACCACCATCCTTGGGGTTACCATTGACCAGTAAATCAACTAGGCTCACCACTGAAACACAGTGGCTACAAGAGAAGGTCAGAGGCTGGGAATCCTGCAGTATCTCATGAACTGAATCCCCAAAGCCCGTCCACCAACAAGGCACAAGTCAGGATTGTGACGGAATACTCCCATTTGCCTGTAAGGGGAAGCAACACTCGAGCGCGACACGACCCAGGACAAAGCAGTCCTGCTTTATTGGCACGGCATCCACAAACATCCACTCCCTCCACTACCTACACTCAGTAGCAGTAGTACGTACTCTCTACAAGATGCATTGCAGACATTCAAAGATCCTTAGACATTATCTTCCAAACCCACAATCATTTCCACCTGGGAGGGCATGAGCAGTAGGTACATGGGAACAGCACCTGCAAGTTCTCCTCCAGCCACTCAATCGTAACTTGGAAATATATCGCCATTCCTACACTGTCACTAGGTCAAAATCCTGGAACTCCCTCCCCAAGGACAATGTGGGCCATTGGGTTACAGAAGTTCAAGAGGTCGACTCACCACCACCACCATCTTCTCAATGGCAACTAGGGACAGGTAATAAATACGGATCAGCCAGTAGCACCCCCATCCCATGAGAGAATAAAGAAAAAGAGTGATGGAATTTGGACAGACTGTTGGAACCAAAGAGTCAAAAGTAGGAGTGGCTTGGGACTCACCACTGTTCTCAAACAGTCAACTAGCTTTCTGGAAAGAAAGCAAGACAAAGCTTTTGAGATAAAACATGGGTTTAATTGCTTGACAAACTTGGTTTGGAAAAGATGGGCCCCTGTACTGCTGAAGGTTGCCTAGCAACAGCCTCTGAACTAAAGTTTCGGTTTTAGTGCACACCAGGTATCACTTGAAAGGAAGAAGCCTGTAAGGAGCTGGCAGCAAAAAGAAAATACTGTCTCCTGAAACAAGTGAAACCTTACAGCAGGACAAACTGCACAGATCTGTGTGTGAAGTATCATCTCGGAACCTGAGAAAGTTCCAGAAATCAGTATGTTTAACTTTTTAAACTCAATGCTGAACTGTTACTTTCTTTCTAAGATTTAGAGAAACGTAGGGGTTTAGGTACATAGTTCTTTGAAGGTTGTGTCACAGGTAGACAGGATGATTAAGGCAGCACTTAGGACGTTGCCTTAGTTGGTCAGACCATTGAGTATAGCACTTGGGACATCATATTGTGGTTGTGCAAGACACTGGTGAGGTCATTTTTGGAGTACTGTGTACAGTTCTGGTCGCCCTGCAATATATAAAGAATATTATTAAATTAGAGAGGCAGAAAAGATTTGCGAGGATGTTACTAGGACTGGAGGGTTTGGGTTATAAAGAGAAGCTAGATACACTGGGACTTTTCTCATTGGAGTGGAAGAGGTTGGGGAGTGACCTTAGAGAGATCGATAAAATAAGGGCATCAATAACAGTCATAGAGATGCACAGCATAGAACCAGACCCTTTAGTCCAATTTATCCCTGCTGACCAGATGTCCTGAATTAAACTGGTCCCATTAGCCAGAGTTTGGCCCATATCCCTCTGAACCCTTCCCTATTCATATACCCATCCAGATGCCTTTAAAATGTTGCAATTGTACCAGCCTCCACCACTTCCTCTGGCAGCTTATTCCACACTCGCACCACCCTCTGCCTGAAAATGTTATCCCTTAGGTCCGTTTTAAACCTTGCCCCTCTCACCTTAAACCTATGCCCTCTAGTTTTGGACTCCCCATCCCAGGGAAAAGACCCTGGCTATTCACCTTATCAGTGCCCCTCATGATTTTATAAACCTCTCGAAGGTCACCCCTCAGCCTCCAACTGACCAGGGAAAACAGCCCAGCCCATTCCGCCTCTCTCTCTCTCTATAGCTCAAATTCTCATAAATCTTTTCAGAACCCTTTCAATTTTCACACCATCCTTCCTATAGCAGAGGGACCAGAATTGAATGCAGTATTTCACAAGTGGCCTCACCAATGTCCTGTACAGCCACATCACAACCTCCCAACTCCCATTCTCAATGCACTGAAAAATAAAGGCAAGCATACCAAACGCTTTCTTCATTACCCTGTTTACCTGCGACTCCACTTTGAAGGGACTAGAACCTGCACTCCGAGGTCTCTTTGTTCGTCAACACTCCCCAGGACCTTATTATTAAGAGTATAAGTCCTGCCCTGATTTGCCTTTCCAAATTGCCATACCTCACATTTAATCGGAATTAAACTCCATCTGCCACTCCTCGGCCCATTGACCTATCTGATCAAGGTCCTGTTGTATTGAGGTAACATTCCTCCTTGTCCACAATACCACCAATTTTAGCGTTAACTGCAAGCTTACTAACCATACTTCCTATATCCACATCCATTTCACTTACATAAATGACGAAAAGCAGTGGACTCAGCAACAATCCTTGCGGCACACTGCTGGTCATAGGCCAGCAACCTTCCAACACCACCTTCTACCTTCAAGCCAGTTCTGTATCCAAATGGCTAGTTCTCCTTCAATTCCACGTGATCTGACCTCACTAACCAGTCTATCATGAGGAACCTTGTCAAATGGCTTACTCAAGTCCATATAGATCATGTCCACCATTCTGCTCTCATCAATCCTCTTCAAAAAAAAAACCCTAATCAAGTTGGCGACACAATTTTCCACGCACAATACCATGTTGACTGTCCATAGTTAGTCCTTGCCTTTCCAAATACATGTAAATACTTTCTCTCAGGATTCCCTCCAACAGCATGCCCACCACTGATGTCAGGCTCACCAGTCCACAGTTCCCTGGCTTCTCCTTACCACCTTTCTTAAACAATGGCACTACTTAGCCAACCTCCAGTCTTCCAGCACCTCACCTGTGGTTATCGATGATGCAAATATTCAGCAGGAGGCCCAGGAATCACTTCCCTAGCTTTCCACAGAATTCTAGGGTACACCTGATCAGATCCCAGGAATATATCCACCTTTATACATTTTAAAGCGTTCCTGCACCCTCCGTAATACGGACATTTTCCAAAATGTCAAGATAACGTGAATAGCAAAGGTTTTTTCCCCCTAGGGTAGGTAAGTTCAAAACTAGAGGGCATATTTTTAAGGTGAGAGAACCAAGATTTAAAAAGGGACCTGAGGGAAACTTTCGCCCCCATGCAGAGCATGGTTCATATGTGGAATGAATTGCCAGAGGAAGCGGTAGATGCAGGTATAGTTAGAACATTTAAAAGACATTTGGACAGGTACATGAGTGGGAAAAGGTTGAGAGGAATGTGGGCCAAGCGCAGGCAATGGGACTAGTTTCATTTGGGAAAATGGTTGGCGTGGACGAGTTGAGTTGGACTGTTGGGTCTGTTTCTATGCTGTACGACCATATGATTGAACCATAAGTTATCCTTTTTTCAAAAAATCCCTTGAGTTCTGACCTTTGTCCTCAGTGGGGTATTTTAACCTACGTCACCTACGTAGACTTGTCTTATTTGACATGGAATATGTTTCAAATTAAGGCGATATCGTTTAATATTGCATAGTAGTTTACTTGTTAACTTGTTATACCAGTTATTATAAAAATAAGTCTGTTCATAAGAAACAAGTTAATTTTGATTTTATTGAAGGAACCTGCTGATAGTTTATTTTATTCAGGACAGTAACAAATTGACCATTTTGATGAGTAGTTATAACATTTACACTTTTGGCACGACTTGGAAACTAGGGCGGCTTGATTACCAGTGCACCCCTCCCTTCAGGGTCATAATACAGCAATATCCATTAATTTACTCAACCGTTTCAGGCCTTTATAGAAGAAGCCATCAGTGCAGTGTATTTTTTGCACCTTAGCTCAGAAAGCTATTTGAAATACGTATGATATCCATTTGTACTTTAGTGATCTGTGTTTCTATTTGTTTGGCTCTATGATCAAGGAACTTTATTCAGTTCCATTTGCACTTCTCACACTTTCACTGTGAAATTAAACAAATCCCACTATCAGGACTCGATTTGGATACTGACACATGAACATTTTCTTAAATATGCTAAACCGAAACAAAGTTATTTGCAGGCATATTGCAATATCTATTTCTCAACCCCTTCATGTTCACTGGTTTTCCAGGCCATACACGACAGTTTCAATGATCCCTATTCCTTCCTGCGGAGGATGCATCTGCCTTGGTGGCAGCTCATTCTAAATCAATTATCAAGCAGCATCCCACTCACTACTTAACAGCACCATACTTTGAAAACCAACTTGCCAGTCTATGATTCTTTAACCTTTTCATCTGTATATACGGTTCAAGACAAAAGTCTGCCAACCATGAATGTTCAAACATGCTGCAGATCGTGCTTGGCAGTCTCGAATAAAAGCAAAATACTACAGTTGCTGGAAATCTGAAAGAAACAAAATTCTGGAGAAGCAAGTCTAGCAGCATTATTGGACAGGAAAACAGAGTTAACGTTTAGAGTCCAAGACGATGTTTCTGTAAGATGACTGACAATAATTTGCATCGGTCAGGCATGTGCTTCATTTTCAGAAATTAATTTAGGACCTGGGTATCGCTAGTACCACCAATCCATAAATTCAGCTTTCACATATTTGCAGAAGACCACAAACCGAAATTAGTCCTCATCTGATAAACAACTGTGAGCCTCCAGTGTTGATCAACAGCAAATTAGGAATGGGAAACCGTGTTGAGTAACCCAAAGCATTAAACGCTACTCTAGTCTAAATGCCATCAGTACTGAATTGAACTTGTGATTCTCTCCTCATTTGTCAGTGTAAATTTCGCTCCACAAATATTTGAAAATGCAGACCCTAAAAAAATCCTCAAACTACAGTCTATGCTCTGAACTAATCACAACAATTTTTAAAACCATCACATGCAATCAAATCGTGCATTCACAGATTTATTGTCTCAACTTATTTTAATAAAAATAATGATTTTACACAACCATATCAGAGCCCCAGATGCAAGAAGTTCTCGTATTGGTGAAGTTCCGATTTCAAAAATACACAGACCTTTAAATGGGAGAAACAGGGCACTGGCATTGGGGTGCACTAGAATTCACATACCAAACAGTTCACAATGATTTTGAAAAGCTAAACATACGTGGTCAAAATCATCAAGTCTGTGGTTGGTATTCATATTTTAGAGGTAATTTTTAGTTGTGGGAAGAATGAAGTTGTATGGGTGACATCATTAAAATGCTGGAGTTGAAAACTGTTCCAATGGCTCAAATGACGACAGTATGAAGGCTTGCATAACGGGTCATAGTTAGGAAGGTGAAAGCTAGAAAAACAGCTGGTGGCCTTCATTTAGCTGGACAACAGCAGCCAGGAAGTCTGACAAGAATTGTGCTCATTTCATTAGAGATTTACATCTTTCAGGTGGCCCCAAAGTCAAAAAGATGGACTTTGAAGCTAAAAGTTAACTAATCTAAACATCTACAGGACATCTCAACTAATTCTGTTGCTTTAAGGGATAAGTAATTCAGAATGGAGCTTTGGTTGGAATTCTGGGAAGGAATTTCTTTTTCCACAAGGTCCTTGGAGGTCGGTGTTGTAATCATCTATGTTGGTAGTTGTAAGCCCTGACTTCAGCAGACAAAAGGAGAATGCTTTTGCTCAGAGCTGAAAAGCAGCTTTAAACCCGGAAGCAAATGAGCTCAGGAACAGCAGATGTTTGTACGATGGAGGTACTACGCAAGAGTGCAACGAAGCTGGAGCTGAGATGTCCATCATCATGAGGATGTCGAGAGGGCTTAGAGAATTTTAGAGCCAAGAGCTAAGAAAGGATCCCCGTGAAATTTTCCAGCTTGAAACAGCTGGAACTTGAAGAAATAAAAAAGAATTTTGGAAGGTTGCTTCATATTATTTGGTTTGGTCCCAGGGCAAGCAAACAAACCTCCATGAACCTGTAAAGTTTTTTTATATCATTAACAGGATGTGGGCGTCACTGGCCGGGCCAGCATTTATCACCTCTTCCAAATTGCCTAGCGGGCAGTTAAGAGCCAACCACGCTGCTGTGGATCTGGAGTCACACAAAGATTTCCTTGCCTAAAAAGGACACTAGCAAACCAGATGGGCTTTTACAATAAACAAGGTTACATGGTCGTTATGGGTTAGTTTTATTATTCTATTTTTAAAAATTGGAATTTAAATTTCATCATCTGCCAAGGTGTAAATTTGATCCCATGTCCCCAGAACATTAAACTGAAGTTCTGGGATTACTAGTCCACTGCCAGGCTTTCAGGACGGGGTGGATATAAGATAAAAGGGGAGTTGAGTTGAGAGTCATGACTGAACAAAGTGCATTAGAAATAGGAGCAAGAGAAGGTCATCTGGCCCCTAAGGTCTGCCCCACCATTCAACATCATGGCTAATGTGTCCTAGGCTACAACTCTTTACCGTCAGCTCAGCATAGCTATCAACTCCCTAATATTTCAAAAATTCTTCCAACCCCTTTATGACCTAGCCTTCACAATGCTGAGGTAGAGAATTCCAGACATTCACTACTTTGAGAGGAGATCTTACACAACTCAGTTTTAAATGAGTCTCCCCTTATTCTCTAATTAAGTCCCTTAGTTTGAGATTCTTGCACTAGTGGAAGCATCTTCCCAACATCTACCCTGCCAAGACCCCTAAACATTATATATGTTTCAAAGAATCACTCCTTACTATGTTTTATGTGCTTCTCAATACTCGGACGATATTAATTTGCTCCCCATGCGCTCTCCACAACTCCCTCATCCACTCCACATTCTCCACTAACCCCACTACTCCTGGCACCTTTCCTTGCAACTGCAGGAAGTGCTACACCTGCCCCTAAACCGCCCCCTTCACCTACATTCAAGGCAAGAGACAAACCTTCAACATCAGACATGGGTTCATCTGCACACCCGTCAACTTGGTCTACTGCATCCGCTGCACCCGATGTGGCCTCCTCTACATCGATGAGACCAAGCGTAGGCTTGGAGCCTGTTTTGTAGAGCATCTGTGCTCTGTACGCAACAAACATCACCACCTTCCGGTCACGAAACATTTTAACTCTCCCTCCCTGGGTGACATGTTCATTCTGGGCCTCCTCCAGTGTCACAATGATGCCACCCGCAAACTGTAGGTGCAGCACATCATATTCTACCTCGGGAGCCTACGGTCTGATGGCCTAAATGTGGATTTTACCAGTTTCAAAATTTCCCCACTCTTGGCCTCATCCCATGACCAACCCTCCCTTTCATCTCCACCCCCTTGACCTGACACAACCTGTTCATCTTCTCTCCCACCTTTCCGCCACTTCCACCTCACTGACCAATCACATGTACTCATCTATCACCATCCCACCTATCTTCCCCAGCCCCAATGCTCCTCTATTTATGAGCTCCCCTCCCCCTCCCTGAAGAAGAGTCCTGACCTGAAACGTCAACTTTGTTGTTTCTCTGATGCTGCCTGGCCCTGTTATGTTTCTCCAGCTCCACGCTGCGTTATCTCAATATTTACCGAATACTGCTTTTAAAAACAAAAAAAAGACTCGTCACAAATTCACTCTCTTTCCGGAGTCTCAGACACTCAGCATTAAAGATTGAATCCCTGCGCCACGTACCATCAATCCCAAGCCAGCATTCAATATCTACAGAAAATTAACGGCAGCAAAATGACCAGAAAAAAAAAGCGTAAAACACTCCGATTCAGTGACAAAACAAGATAAATTATTCATCACTTTAATTGCGTCTTGGACAAGATTAATGCCTCACTAAACTTCACTGACAGATTTCAAAATCACTTCACTGGTTGGAAAGCTCTCAGAGATATCTTTGGAGTCAAGAAAAGTGCTATGAACACAGAAATCCATTTGCTCTTAAGAACACACCCAAGTTAGAGGGGGGTCTTGCAAGGGCAGAAAAGAGAAATTTGCAAGCAACTTCCATTTTTGATAAAAATTCCTCACAATTAGTCTTTAATTGGCCTTTAGGTTACAACTTTGGATCAGTTAAACACATGGTCCTTAACAGGGACAGGCTACTTAAACAGAGCTCTCCTTCAACAGCCAATCATCACAATCTTACAGTTTGGACAACTCAAGAACTAAGCAAAGCAGAGGCAGCCAGGGCACATTTATAAAAAAAAACAACAACAACAAAAACAATCAGGAAATAACTGGCAAACTTGACTCTCAAAATGTTCAATAACTTAGAAGAAAAACTTAATTGGGGGGGGGGGTGGAGAAAAAGAAAAGCAAAATTAAGAGCTATAAGGAGGTCCAATAGCTTTCACAAGAACAAAGAACAATACAGCACAGGAACAGGCCTTTTGGCCCTCTAAGCCTATGCCAACACATTTTGTCCTTCCATACTGAAATAGTCTTTCCTTACAGGATCCGTATTCCTCTGTTCCCTTCCTTCATGTATTCATCCAAGTGCTTCTTGAATGCTGCTATTGTCTGCTTCCACACCTCCCTTGGCAACACGTTCGAGGCACTTACCACCCTTTGTGTGAAAAATGTGGATCAAACACCTCAAACATTTAAACACCCCCCCCACCCCGGCAGCTTGAACCCATGTCCCCTAGTGATTGACCCCCCCACCTCGGAGGGGGAAAAGCCTCACACTTTCTACTCTATCCATGCCATTCACGCTCTTATAAACTTCTATTAGGTCGCACTTCAACCTCCTGCATATCAGTGAAAACAAACCCAGTCTATCCATCCTTTCTTCATAACAAAATCCCCCATACCAGGTAACATCTGGTAAGCCTGGTGAAGCTGATAATTTCAGCTCACATCACCAATGTTGATCAATAGCAATACAGCAACATTCTGGACCATGACATTTGTCTTCCTGATGCTGATGGCCAAATCAAAACTGTTCAGAGGCTGAACAGAGTCTGTACATTTGGTATGAAGATGTTCCACAGAATATTAATGCAGCACAGAAGACAACTTGCAACATTTCGATTGCCAATGCTCCAGTTCTGAAACCACACAGAGGTTGAGGATGGATATGCATTTAGCTAGAGTCTGTGATCTGACAAGGGCAATACAGCTGAATATTCAGGAAGGACCTGCCTCGACAGCTCTTGCAATCGCTGTGGTCAGTCTTCTTCTTGACCAGGGTCACAATTTTTTAAATCACACACAATATGGGGTACTGCCCCACCCTTCTGCAGAAGCAGAAAGTGTGCAGATGCTGCAGCAGGCCAGTTCCCATGTTTGACAAGTTTGGTGCTATAGCATCAGACTCGGAACTTAGCTTGTGGTAAACAAGAAAATCTCTGCTAAGCTGCTCAAACGTGGCTTGGACTGATCTCTGCTGTAACAAGCAGGCTCTCGTTTGGCATCTGGAGCTTGCTCAGCCACTATACAACAGAACTCAAGGTAGCATTCCATCCATCATTCAAAATATTTATTGCAGTTGGTGATGACCTCCCTGTTCTCAATGGTGCCAAATTTATTTGCTGATGGTTTGGCTTCAAGCAGCCTTCTGACGAGAACTCATAACGATAACGAGTCATGTAACGAATGCTCCCCAAAGCTGATCACTGGTTTTAAAATGTTAGTGGTCACTCAGAAATCTAAGGAAGCTAACAGAGACAACTGTGTTGAGGCAACAGATTCATTACACCCAGCCTCCCAACTCTTTCTGGATCTGCTATATCTGGTCTTCTTTCTGGCTAGAGTTTCAAAGTTATTTGCATTAGCTTGCCCATATTCTTCCAATAATCTCTCTATGGTTATAAAAGGATTTCAAATTGGTGTTACCTTTTAAAATCTTTAAGTACAAGTCCCACTTGACAATTTGAGCACAGTTTTGCTAACACTTCAAGGACTGTGTTAATGTGGTGAGTCCAATTGAGTTTCTGGTCAATGGTAACTCCAGGATATTGGTAGTGGGAGATTCAGGGTTAGTAACGCCTTTGAATGTAAAGGGGTGGTGGTTAGAATGTTTCTTATTGGAGGTGGTTATTGCCTGGCAGGAATGTTACTTGGCACTCATCAGCCCAAGTCTGGATATTCGGCAGATCTTGTTGCATTTGGACGTGAACTGCTCCAGTATCTGAGAAGTTGAGAATAGTGCTGGATATTATGCTATCAGCAAATATCGCCACTTCCGACCTTATGATGGAGGGAAGATCATTTATGAAGTAGCTGAACAAGATTGGGTTTAGGACACTACCCTGGAGGTGAAATGACTGATCTCCAACAACCATAACTATCTTCCGACATGTCAGGTTTGGTTCCAACCACCGGAGACTTTTCCCTCTGAAAGCAATTAATTCTCGAGTTTTGGTGGGTAAGTAGTTGGAGGGGACTCTGACAGACAGAATTCAAATCCATTTGGAAAGAAAATGCATGATTAGGGATAGTCAGCATGTCTTTGTGCATGGAAAATCATGACTCAAGTTTGATTGAGTTTTTTTTGAGGACATGACCAAGACGATAGATGAGGGCAGAGTGGCAGACCTTGTCTACACAGACTTTAATAAAGCTTTTGACAAGGTTGAGCATGGTAGATTGGTTAGTGAAGTTAGATCACACAGGATTCAGGGAGAGCTTGCCGACTGGATGCAAAATTGGCTTGATGGTAGGAGGCGGGAGGGTTGTTTATCGATCTGGAGGCCAGTGATTAAGATATTCCGCAGGGGTCAGTGCTGGGTCCGCTGTTGTTTGTTATTTATATAAACAATTTGGATGAGAATATAGGAAGTATGGTTAATAAGTTGGCAGATCACACCTTAATTGGTCTTATAGTGGACAGTGAAGATTATCTAAGATTACATGATGATCTTGACCCTGCTATAGGAAGGACATCATTACATTGGAGAGGGTGCAGAAAAGAATTACGAGCATGTTACAAGGACTGGAGAGTTTCAGTTGTAAGGAGCAGCTGGATAGGCTGGGACTTTTGTCACTGGAACATAGGTGGCAGAGGGGTGACCTTATAGACGTTTATGAAATCATGAGGGCACCAAAAAGGTGAATAGCAAAGGTTTTTTCCCTAGGGTAGGGGAGTTCAAAACTGGAGGACATTTTTAAGGTGAGGGGAGAACAATTTAAAAAGGGACCCGAGCGGCAACTTGTTCACACAGGGTGGTTTGCATGTGTTTCAGAGGAAGTGGTAGATCAGGTACAGTTACAACATTTAAAAAGACATTTAGACAGGTACACGAATAGGAAAGGTTTAGAGCTATTTGGGCCAAATGCAGGCAAGTGACGAGTTGGACCAAAGGATATGGATCTGTGCTGTATGACTCTGACAGCAGTGAAACAATGCTATTTTGTACTTAGTAAACTTTATACAATCTGTCTGTACCTTACATAGTCAAAACAATTCTCCTACCTAACCGACGCAATTTAAACCGCCGCCCAAAAAAACCTTGTTCATGTCATATGGTAGTTGTGGGATCTTGCTATGTGTAAACTAGCTACTGCACTTATTCACACAAAAGTGTAATTCAATAAACAGGTCTTCTGATGCATTGAGTCATCTTAAGATGCTCTCTTCAAATACCGCAAACGAACGAATGTAATTTCATGAAATGCTATGGAGCTGTTTCAGGAGAAGCTCTCAAACAAACATTCAGGAGATTCTGGAGACTGTAACACTCCTAAATTTGACAATCAACTTTTGACCACGTCATCCATTGCCTGGCAACTGGAAGCAGTGTCACACGGAGATTCGTTGTATATTTGAATGACTCACTTCGATATCTGCAGTAGTGTAAATACTGCAAAACTCAGGTCCCATCTGGGCAGTAGCCTGTGAATCTACACTGAATCACACCAGATTTTCCACTCAATGAGATTTAGATAAAATCACAATCATGGTAATTGTTCAACAGAGGAATTAAGAGACATTTAAAAAAAATTGAACATGGATGGTTATATCTAATGAGGATACAATGATTAATGTTGTACCTCGCTCAAATTAAACCATCAAATTAAGAGATGGCTACAAATCTAATTGCTCTCAATTTAGAAGCAACAGTTCCTGTAATCCCCTTTAGGAGAGCTAAATTAAGCTCCTGTACTGCTCAGTCCCTGAAAATATTTGGTTTACACTTCATCTAACCCTAGCCGACAGACTTAAGCACCAAAACGAACTCCCATCAGAAGATTCTCAAATTCAAGGCTTGCCACACATCCCTCTCTCAGCATTTTAACTGTTCAACTCTCATACATAGTTCAGTGTAGACTAAGAAATTTTTCTACACACCAAGACCGATTTACTATTTAGCAAGTTGAGCTGCACACAATCAAATTCAAACGAACGCATACCTGATTGATGCACAATTCTGATCCAAGGATCAATTCTAATGTATGGGAATTATTAGTTGTTCACATCCAATGATACTGAAATTAGAATCAGACCTTAACATGAGCACTGCACACATCATTTAAAATCTGACAGACCTACAAACTCTCAAATAATAAGATTTTATTTTGGCTCAGGGAGGGGGGGAAAGAGAAGGGGAGAAAAAAGGTGTGACGGAAATAATTTATTTCAGCTGGTTGATCCAGAACTATTTCTGTTTATTTCAAATAAAATAGTTCCCTGTGGTATTTGACTTTTCCGTTCCTGATTCGAGTTTCCTGCTGTTAGCCACAATTGCATAATCTTTTGCTGTGTTTCGAATGTATGCTGGAGATATTTTTGGAGAAAGAAAGATGTGCCTTTTCTTTTCTGGTTTGTTGAGCAGAGAATCATGGCTCTCGCTCAGAGCTGCTTGCTGCGCGCAAGTGGCTGAAAGTACAGCGGAATGTGTAGCTCAAGGGGAATTTGCATACCAGTGCGGCTGCCATGAAGAGGCTGGGCTTGATGCCAGATCCATGTTTGCCACTGAAATGCATTAAACCCTTAAAGCGTGACTGCCCTCGGAAACAAACAATTCAATTTGAACCATGGAAACCAAGCACTGTAGCTAGTGTAGTGTTTCAGACTGAAGCACATTATAAACGTATCTACAATTGAACTGATAAACATGCTGTACTAAATACTTTCGTGTGGGCTTTCTATTTGGAACTCCAGCACCTGTCTGCATTTAATCACAGAATTAATTCATACATGATCGTTGTTTTTAGTATCACTTTAACCTCTAATAGCTGGTTGCCAAAATTAAAACCCATGATGCTAACGTTAACACATCCCTGGAAAATCTGTCTCTGCACTTGTGTTATAATAAACAGTAGCAAATTTGTCACTGCAACCTAAATTCACACTGCGGTGCAGACTGCCTCCTCCCACCACCTCCAAGAAACAAAAACTACTAACTGAGCCACATCACTTTGGTTTAGAATAGGAGGAAACAGCAAAAACTCCCACGGTAACATACAACATTGAGCCTATGGAACAATGTGTGCTGGAGAAATTCTTTATGATTATGAACTAGATGGTAAAATACTTCCACATGTCAACCTCACGAATTTTCCAGCAGGACAGTGCTACACGCCACTCCCTAACTAAGAAGCAACTGCAGACACCTTGGAGATTGTCTTTGCTCCTACCGATATTTTTGTTTCTTCAAGCAAAAGTTAACTGCAAGGTTTTTATGGCAAAACTGAAAATATAATTCTCCTTTCTTTTTCCATCCCCATCCAAAAACATTCTGGGTTCCAAGAACATAAGAGAACTGGTCAACCACTCAGCTGTCACTCAGTAAGCATAGCTGATCTGAACATGGCCTCAACTCCACTTTTCTGCTCGTCTATAATCGTGGGCTCCGCGTAGTTCAAAAATCTAACCTTGGCCTTCAATCTAATCAATGACCCAGCCTTCTCTGCTCCCTGAAGTAAGGAATGTCAAAAATTAACAAGACTTGGAGGAAATTTCCCCTCAAATTTTCAACTTAAATAGGAGACTCCATCTGTAAATTGAGGCCCCTGGTTTTAGATTTCCCATGAAGGGCAACATTCTCTCTGTATCTCCCTTGTCAAGACCCCTCACGCTCATATTTCAACAAGATCACGTTCCATTCTTTTAAACTTCAATGAGTAAAGGGTCAACCTGCTCAAACTCTCTTCATAAAGTGAATCCTTCAACCCAGGAATCTGTCTGGTCAAATTTCTCAGAACTACCTCTAATGCAGGCCTTATGTAAAAGGGACCAAACCTGTGCATTGTACTTACTCTGTGTGGTCTCATCAGTACAAATAGAACATCTGCACTTATCCTTATACTTATACTCCACTTTGTTTGCGATAAAGGCCACAATTCCATTTGCCTTCTAATTACTGGCTGTACCTGCAGACTAAGCTTTTGCAATTCATTTCTAAGGATATCCAGAGCCTCCTATACCACAATATGCAAAGTGAACAATCTCACAGCCTCATGTCATACTCCAGCTGCCAAACTTGAGCCCACTCATGGGACCTACTAAAATTCTTTTGCAGACACACTTGTATTTTTGTATGGTCAGCAAATTTGACGTCACATTGGTCCCTTCGTTTAAATTTTTAAACAGAGATTGTAAGTGATTGAGAACCCAACACTGTTCCCTGTGTTAAAATTCTAAACAATTCAGTTTTGAATACATCTTGTGACCTAGTCTCCAATGCTTTTGGGGAAGAGAATATCATAGACTGTCACCAATCGAACATTCTCATCTTCGCTCCCTCTCTCTTCCCATCCCACAAAAGGCTAACCCACAAGGTCCCAAAACCAATCCTATTTGAGCTCATATTTCTAATTTGTATTTTTCTCCAATTTAAAGTCAGTCATACAGCACAGAAACAATCAGTCCAACTTGACAACGTCAACTAGCCATCCCAATCTGACCTAGTTCCATTCGCCAGCATTTGGACCATACTGCTTGAAACCTACCGATTCACACACACATCCAGATGCCTTTTAAATGTTGTAATTGCACCCGCCACCACCATTCCTCTGGCAGCTCATTCTATAAATGCACCACCCTCTGCATGAAAATGCATGAAACCCCTCTCACCACCTCAGGGAAAAGTTTTGGTTTCTCCCACCCCAGGGACAAGACCTTGGCTATTCACCCTATCCATGCACCTCATGTTCTTAAGCTTCTATGAGGTCACCCCTCAGCCTTCGACATTCCAGTGAGTAAAGGCCCAGTCTATTCAGCCTCTCCCTACAACTCAAACCCTGCAGTCCTGGCAACATCCTCGTAAATCTTTTCTGAATCCTCTCAAGTTTAACATCGTTCCCAAAGAAGGGAGACCAGAATTGTATGCAGTATTCTAAAAGTCACCTAGCCAATGCCCTGTACAGCGCTAACACGATATCTCAATTCCTATATCCAATGCTTTGGTCAATGAAGGCAAGCTACCGAATGCCTTCTTCACCACCCTGTTTACCTGTGACTCCACTTTCAAGGAACTACGCACCCGCATCTCTTTGCAAGCCTGGAGAGCATTTTTTTGTCACTGTTAATGCAAGGAAGCCCCTGACTTGGGAATGGCACCTCAGTATGTAGTTGAGATGAGAAGCTCTGTACAGTTCTCATGTTATTTCAAAATTTACAAGGACAGAAGTAGTAGGAAAAGTAAGGGGGTTCAGCCCCTCAAGCCTGTCCCACCGTCTAACAAGACCATGGCTGATCTGCCCCACACCTTAGCTCCTCTTTCATGCCAGTTCCTCATGGCCCTCAACTCCTCAATATTTCAAACCTCTTTAAATACTTTAGCAATCTAGCTTCCACAAGTCCCCAGGGTAGGAGATTCTAGACAACCACTATCCTAGGAAAAGAAATTCCTCTGCATCACAGTTTTAATGAAGTTTCTCCCCATTCTGGAGCTATAGCCCCTAGTTCAAGATCCCACTAGTAGGGCTAACATTTTCAAAGATCACATTTGGTCCATCATGCCTGGCTCACCCATTTTGTCAACATCTATCCTGTCAAGCCCCTTCAATATTTGTATGCTTCAGTAATATCACCCCATATTCTCTAAATGCCAACGAATAAATGCTTAACTTGTTTAGCTATTGATACGTCAACTCCTTGATCCCAGCAATCAGCCAAGGGAATTTCTTTTGAACTGCCTCCAGTGCTAGTATATCCTTCCTTAAATATGGAGAACAAAACTATACTCTAGGTGCGGCTTCACCAACATCTCGTACAGTTGCAACAAGAATTGTGTGCTTTTAAACTCCACCACCCCAGCAATAAAGACAAGAATCCAATTACCTTCTTGATCAGGAACATAAACAGAAGTTGCTGGAAAAGCTCAACAGGTCTGGCAGCATCTGTGGAGTAGAGATCGGTTAACATTTTGCGGTGACCCTTCCTCAGAATTGTGTTCTGGGGCAGGGTCACCAGACCCGAAACGTTAACTCTGATTTTTTTCTTCAGAGATGCTGCCAGACCTGAGCTTTTCCAGCAACTTCTGTTTATGTTCCTGATTTAGAGCATCCACAGTTCTTTCGGGTTTTTTTAAAACTCCTTGATCACTTGTTGTATCTGCAAGCTTCCCTTTTGTGTTTCACACCTAAGAACATCCAGAACCCCTCTTTTATTGCATCTTCTTGGAGTATCTCTTTCCATTTAATAACAGTCTGCTTTTTGATTCTTCCTACCAAAATCCATGACTTCACACTTTTCTTCATTAAGCTCTAAACAGCCAAGCTTTTGCCCACTCTCTCAACCCTTTGATATCCCCTTATAGATCTCTTATACCCCCAAGAACCTTATACCCTCCCTTATAGGTTTCGTATTGTCAGCATTACACTTTGCTACCTCTGCATTTATAAAGGAGTTCTGTTGGTTTAAAAGCCCACCTGGTTCATTAATGTCCTTTAAGGAAGTAAGTATGTGCTCCTAGGCCTGCTGTGTTCATCCAGCTCTACACCTTGTTATACCATCCTTACTCAGTCTGGCCTACACGTGACTCGAGCATGACAGTAAGGTGGTTGACTCTTCGGGCCACAAAAGCTTGTCTAGCCAGTAACACCCACATACCATGAGTTAAGTTTAAAAATAGTCAGCATTCAGAATTTGTCACAACAACTTCAAGCTAAGAAGAACCCTCATGCTTAGCAGAATTTCATTAAAACTGCAAAGTTGATTCAGCGATTTACATCATACCTCTTAGTAAGAGGTCAAAACCTATGACTTTTTAAAAACTCTGCAACAGAACAATCCATTACTTTGAGTAGGAAGACAATATGGGAACTACACAGAGCACTTCTTATCTCAATTACAAACTGCTGTCCTAGTCACAGGGCAGAGGCTTCTCCACATTATCAACTGCCACATTTTCTGCAAGTAGATTTTAAAGTGGCATGCAGGGAGAGTGATAAAATTGTGTCCCCGCAATCTCCCAGCTATGAATATCAAAAGGAAGTCTGAATAGGGAAGAGGGAAAAAAAGCAAAGAACAAAAAAACCTCAGACAGGCCTGTACAAACCTGCCTAGTCAGCATATTGCAAGGCAATATGGTGGATTAAGGGGAGAGTTCATCTAATAATTATAATCAGCAAACTTGCAAGCCACATTAGTACAAAGTAACCTCATAAAATGCAGTTTCACCGCTAAGACTCTAAATGCACCAAATCTAAACACTTTTAATTTCCTGTACTGTTAATGGGGTTTAAAAGTATAAGTACAGTGAAGTTTGCAATGCTGAGACTTGCAATCAGAGCAGACACACACTGCGGAGTAGAGCTCTAGATAGGCCTGAACCCGCTGACTCAATTAGGTGAAAATGTTGTCATTAAGCCATCATACACAGTTACTGTCTAAACCCAGAAACCAAGTGTATTTGAATATCCCATTGCTTTGTCTCTAACTCCCTGCCTCAATCAGATACCTAGGATGCAACCGTACACCAGCTTTAGCAATACACAGAAATAGTGTTGCAGACTAAAAAGTCAGTGTGTAAACTAAGATTCATTTAAACTACCTCAGGTCAAATTGCACAACAGCTGATAGCTTACAGCAGAAATTCAGGTTCCAAATTGCAGTGGTAGCACATTCTTCCACAAGTGTTCAACATTCTCAAAAAAGAATGGTCTTCCTGACACATTAATCATCGTAGCACTGAATATTTTATAGACTTCTCCCGATTGTAAAACCTAAAGTTCACTCATCTTTCATCACAGAATGGTTACAACACAAAGAAACTATTCCACTCATTAAAACAGCAACTTGTCTAGTTCAATTCTACTATTTTCCTGTTGCCCTACAGAGCATTTCTTCATTAATTGTTTAATCGTGTTTTGCAACATGTAATTAAATGCTCTAACAGTGCACTGAAAAACCTTCGACTTTTTTTTGTTCGTGAAATATGGGGGTCAATAGCTATGTCAGCTTTTATTACCCACCCCTAATTGCCCGAGGTTGGGGGGCGGGGGGGGGGGGGGGGGGGGAGGAGGAGGTGGTGAGCTGCCTTCTTGAACTGCTGCAGTCCATGTCATCTAAGTATATCCAGACTGCTACTGGAGCTGACATTCCAGAATCTTGACCCAGTGACACTGTATGACTGCGAGATAGTTCCAAGTCTTGGATGGCGTGGCGCCCCCATGTATCTGCTACTCTTGTCTATCTAGGTGGTCAAGTTCATGGGTTTGGACGATGCTGTTAAAGGATCTTTGAGGAGTTACCGTCAAGCATCTTGCAGATGGTAAACTGCTACCAGTGCATGTAAATGGTAGAGGGCTTGTTTAAGGTGGCGGATGAGCCTTGAAACAAGTGAATTGTTCAGTTCTGGATACTGCCAAGCTTCTTGAAATGTTATCGGAGTTCCTTTGTAGATGGTGGACAGGCATTGGCAAGACAGAATGAGTTATGTGCCGCAAAATCCTTTGTGTGTTCTCTAGCCACAGTATTTACAAGCCTGGTCCAGTTCAGTTTCTGGTCAATGGTGTTAGGCCACAGTGGGGTAACATGCTCAAAATCAAGCTCTGCTATTCTCTGAGGAGTCATAAATGTTTAAAAAAAATTATGTATGCGTGTGGAATTCCACAATTTCTGTCTTCCAGATCCACGTTAACAGAAAGCTCAGACCAGGTTTCCGTTCTTAACAAGGATGACTATTCATTACACAATCAACTAAATTCAAAAGCTACCGACAAAAACATTATGGACTGTTGATTGACAGCTCAACTGGTTAAAACATTAGAGATAAAAGGTACTGCAGATGCTGAAGAATCCGAGATAACAAGCATGGGGCTGGATGAACACAGCAGGTCAAGCAGCATCATAGGAGCAGGAAAACTTGACGTTTCGGGCCTAAACCCTTCATCAGAAATGGGGGAGGGGAAGAGGGTTCTGAAATAAATAGGGAGAGAGGGGGAGGTGGATAGAGGATGGATAGGAGGAGAGGAGGCAGACAAGTCGAAGAGGCAGGGATGGAGCCAGTAAAGGGGAGTGTAGGTAGGGGGGTGGGGAGGAGATAGGTCAGTCCAGGGAGGACGGACAGGTCAAGGGGGCGGGATGATGTTAGTAGATAGGAGATGGGGGTGTGGCTTGAGGTGAGAGGAAAAACAGGTTAGGGAGGTGGAGATGAGCTGGGCTGGTTTTGGGATGCGGTTGGGGGAGGGGAGATTTTGAAGCTTGTGAAATCCACATTGATACCATTGGGCTGCAGGGTTCCCAGGCTGAAAAGGATTTGCTGTTCCTGCAGCCTTCGGGTGGCATCACTGTGGCATTGCAGGATGCCCAGGACGGACATGTTGTCTGAGGAATGGGAGGGGGAGTTGAAATGGTTCGCAACTGGGAGGTGCAGTTGTTTGTTGCGAACTGAGCGCAGGTGTTCTGCAAAGCGGTCCCCAAGCCTCCGCTTGGTTTCCCCGATGTAGAGGGAGCCACAACGGGTACAGCGGATGCAGTATACCACATTGGCAGATGTGCAGGTGAACATCTGCTTGATGTGGAAAGTCTTCTTGGGGCCTGGGATTGGGGTGAGGGAGGTGGTGTGGGGGCAGGTGTAGCACTTCGTGCGGTTGCAGGGAAAAGTGTCACGTGTGGTGGGGCTGGAGGGGAGTGTGGAGCGGACAAGGGAGTCACGGAGGGAGTGGTCCCTCCGGAAGGCAGATAAGGGTGGGGAGGGAAAAATGTCTTTGGTGGTGGGGTCTGATTGCAGATGGCGGAAGTGTCGGAGGATGATGCGGTGGTACGTGAGGATGAGGGGGATTCTTTTTTGGTTGTTATTGCGGGGACGGGGTGTGAGGGATGTGTTCTGGGAAATGCGGGAGACACGGTCAAGGGCGTTCTCGACCACTGTGGCGGGGAAGTTGCGGTCCTTGAAGAATGAGGACATTTGAGATGTACGGGAGTGGAATGTCTCATCCTGGGAGCAGATGCGGCGGAGGTGAAGGAATTGGGAATAGGGGATGGCATTTTTGCAGGAAGGTGGGTGGGAGGAGGTGTATTCCAGGTAGCTGTGGGAGTCAGTGGGCTTGAAATGGACATCGGTGGTTACCCGAGATGGAGTCAGAGAGGTCCAGGAAGGAGAGAGAAGTGTTGGAGATGGTCCAGGTGAACTTCAGCTTGGGGTGGAAGGTGTTGAAGTGGATGAACTGTTCGAGCTCCTTGTGGGAGCACGAGGTGGCGCCGATGCAGTCATCAATGTAACAGAGGAAGAGGTGGGGTTTAGGGCCAGTGTAGGTACGGAAGAGGGATTGTTCCACGTAACCTACAAAGAGGCAGGCATAGCTTGGGCCCGTGCGGGTACCCATGGCCACCCCCTTTGTCTGTAGGAAGTGGGAGGAATTGAAAGAGAAGTTGTTGAGGGTGAGGACGAGTTCAGCTAAGCGGATGAGGGTGTCGGTGGACAGGGATTGGTCAGGTCTGCGGGACAGGGAGAAGTGGAGGGCCTTCAGGCCATCTGCATGGGGAATACAGGTGTGTAGGGACTGGACGTCCATAGTAAAAATGAGGTGTTGGGGACCGGGGAATTGGAAGTTCTGGAGGAGGTGGAGGGTGTGGGTGGTGTCACAGACATAGGTAGGGAGCTCCTGGACCAAGGGGGTGAAAATGGAGTCTGGGTAGGTGGAGATGAGTTCGGTGGGGCAGGAGCAGGCGGAGACAATGGGTCGACCAGGGCGTTCAGGTTTGTGGATTTTGGGAAGGAGATAGAAGTGGGCGGTGCGGCGTTGGGGAACGATGAGGTTGGAGGCGGTGGTGGGAGGTCACCTGAGGTGATGAGGTTGTGGATGGTTTGGGAGATGATGGTTTGGTGCTCAGGGGTGGGGTCATGATCCAGGGGGCGCTAGGAGGTGGTGTCAGAGAGTTGGCGTCTGGCCTCAGCAAAGTAGAGGTCAGTGTGCCATACTACGACTGCGCCTCCCTTGTCCGCGGGTTTTGTGGTGAGGTTGGGATTGGAGCGGAGGGCTGCTAAACCCCTGGTGAACCTACACAAACAAGGGCAAAAATGGCATGATGGGCACAGCAAAAGACTGGGAAGGCAACTTGGGGGTCTCTGTCGACAGGGTTCGCTGAGATGATTCTGTGTCAATGAGAATGCTGCTTCACAATAATTTCTCCAAATACTCTGATCTGTTTACAAGATACACAGAGGGACTAGTATACAGGAAAAATAAAGACACTGTATTTAGAATTCTAATAATGATAATGGAAATATTCAGCGATGACAATGCCACTGAACGTAAAGAGGCAACGGTTAGATTCCTTGTGTTGGAGAAAGTCATTTGCCGGCATTTGTGTTGTGCAAATGTTACTTGCTGAGTATCAGCCCAAGCCTGGATACTGTCCTGATCTTGATGCATCTGTACGTGGACTGGTTCAGTATCCAAACGAGTCACAAAAAGTCCTGAATGTTGTGCAATCATCAGCAAACATCTTCATTTTGGATCTGATGATGGAAAGTCATTGATGATGCTAAAGATGATTGGGCCTGAGACACTATCCTGAAAAACTCCTGTAATGTTCTGGGGCTGGGGTGATTGACCTCCAACCACAACCATCTTTGTGCTGGATGAGACTCGAACCAGTGGAAAATTTGTGGGTATAGAACATACATGGGCAATTTTCCACATTGGTTGGTAGGTGCCAGTTATGTAGCTATACCTTAATAGCTTGGCTACGGGCATGACTAGTTCTGAACCTAAGAGCCAGGAGGAGTAGGCCATCAGACTCTTTGAGCCTGCTCTGCCATTCAATAAGATCATTGCTGATCTTTTTGTGGCCTCAGTTCCACTTACCCACCCTCTCACCATACCCTTAATTCCATTACTGTTCAAAAAATCTGAGCTTTAAAAGCATTCAATGAGGAAGCCTCAACAAGTTCAGTGGGCAGGGAATTCTAGATTCACAATCCTTTGGGTGAAGAAGTTCTTCCTCAATTCAGTCCTAAATCTGTTCCCCTTAAATTTGAGGCTATGTCCTCTTGTTACAGTTTTACCTGCCAGTGGAAACAACCTCTCTTCTTCTACCTTATCTATTCTGTTCGCAATTGTGTGTGTTTCTGGAGCCCAAATCTTCACTACTATTGTCAAAAAATGTTGTCAGGACCCACAGTATCCAGTATCTTCAGCCATTTCATGATGTCACGGAGTGAATTAAGTTGATTGAAGACAATCAGGGATGCTGGACACTGATATGCTGGCATCCCTCATCATTGAGGTTGCAGTTCCTGTTAGCCAGTTTATTGCTCTTCACCACTCAACTGAATGGAGCAGGGGTGCAAAGTTTAGTTGTGAGATCACTTAGACCATTCTACTGCATGCTGTTTTCATTGTTTGGCGTAAAAATAGGCCTGTACAGTAGTTTCACAAGTTGGCATCATTATTTTGGGTACACCTAGCACTGCTCCTCAGAAGGAGCTTCTGCACTCTTCTTTGAACCAGGTTAATCTTCTGGCTTGATGACAAGGGTAAAGTGGGGATATGCTCAACTATGAGGTTACAGATTTGCTGTGCAAAAAGGTTTTTCCTCAAAGGCATTGCTGCTTCTTTGACCAATCACCTTACAACCAGTGACCCTGGGAAAACTGGCAAAATGAACGGAGAACTAATCAGCTCTATCCAGATCCCACATGATTTTGAACACATCCATCAAAACTCATTAATCTTCTCTTTTCTTCTCCAGCCTGTCTATAGTAGAGCACAGAACTCAACACAACACAATCATACACCATGAAAATTCAGCCAAAACAAAAAGTTTCAATTTTTGAATTTTAAAATATTTGTGGAAATTAATGACAGGAGTCTGCAAATCCTAGAGGAAATATCCTATTATATGGCATTAATCTTCACTTCTGGTATTGGAATTTTCCAAGTTGACAATAGCTAGAATGGAGTTAGAGTATTGAGGGAAGACTTAAAATGGACATGAATCCTTAACTCTGTTTCTCTCTCCACAGATTCTGCCAAACCTGGATTACCTCCAGTACTTAGTTTTTACTTCAGATCTCCAGCTTCCACAGTCCTTTGTATTGACGATACAATGGACAATCCTCAAGAAGTCTGTTGCAAACTGTGCAAATAGCAAGTAAATTAATTTTCATTAATTTCTGTTCATGTTGCTGCATCACCACAATAAGGATTGAGATGAACAGCATAGGTGTATTTAGTAAGAAGCTCGGCAATTAGATAAGAAAGAAAGCAAAGAGAGACACTGATGGGGTTAGATGAAGATGGATGGAAGGATTCTTGTGCTTTAGATAGCAATAAAATAAAAATCAATTAGGGAACGTTGAAAACAATTATTGTAGTAAAAATATCAAGAAGCTTCATACCCTCCTAATATATTTTCAAGTATATATAAGTGACAAAACAGAGAGAAATGAAAAAGTTACCTTCTTAACACATTTACAGAAAGTAGCAGAAAGGCTACTTTGAAGCAGCTACAGCAGTGGAGGTTGACTATTTTGCTCCCACCACAATACGTAAAGATTTGGACAACCTCCTGGATTAGGAAATTTCCACCAAAATGACATAATGAATGCCTCCCAAGATGGCCATAAAACTGAGTGTTCCAACCTGAGCAAGTAGTGCTGAGGGATAGCAACAGTGGCAGAACCACCACTAGCATTTGCAGTAGCGAATCTGAAACTAAGTCTTCTTGCCAAAAGATCCACGCTGAATTTGAACAGGTTTCCAAGGCAGGCAAAAGGAGCCTGATGTCAGATGCTAAGATTCTGTTCTTTGCTATAAAGCAATCAATTTCCCGAACAGTAGGTTCAGGTCCCCAAATTGGAATGAGGAAGAAAGTTCTGAATTATCCTGCGATGATCATGATGTTATCTTAACAAACTCTGGACAGAATTACCGAGAAACTGTTACCTGTGAAGCTTGCTGAAACGTGTTTTGAAAAGTACTAAATAGAAAGGGAAAGGAGGAGGCGGAGGAGGAGGAGGAGGAGGAGGCGGAGGAGGAGGAGGCGGAGGAGGAGGAGGAGGCGGAGGAGGCGGAGGAGGAGGCGGAGGAGGCGGAGGAGGCGGAGGAGGAGGAGGAGATGTGCATCACGGAAGAAGCTACTATTATGACCCCACCTCTATCATGTAACCAATGGATCTTGAAAAACACGAGAAGTCATCTAAAAAGGGAAGAAAGAAATTTGGCACCTCAAGAAATCTACTGGCGCACCTGCTCAGACTGAAGTTACTGGAAAATGGATTCCACAGTGTTCCCAGCCTTGTGTTTCAACAATTTTGCAACAGAGAAATAGATTTGTTTCAGGCCGAGCATAGGGGGGAAAAACGCAGCCTCAGCAAAAGACAAAGAAAAGATCAAAGAAAGAGCAAGCTCTTCTTTGGGAGGAGGAGGAAAGGCAGTGGCCTAGTGGTATTATCGCTGGACTGTTAGTCCTGAGACCTAGCTAACGTTCTGGAACCTGGGTTTGAATCCTGCCACGGTAGTTGGTGGAATTTAAATTCAACAAATAGCTGGAATTAAGACTCTGATGATGACCATGAATCCATTGTCAACTGGTCGGAAAAACCCATCTGGTTCACTAACATCCTTCGGGGAAGGAAGCTGCCATTCTTACCTGGTCTGGCCTACATGTGACTCCAGGCCCACAGCAATGTGGTTGACTCTTCGCTACCCTCTGGGCAATTAGGGATGGGCAATAAATGCTGGCCTAGTCAGCAATGCCCTCATCCAATGAATGAATAAAAAGAATAAAGCTCTTCACTTCCAAGCTTTGAAAACCTCCCCTATCTTCTACTGCAATCTCAGGTAATGAAATTTCAGAAGTAAAAATGGGTAATGTTAAAAAGGAAACTTACCTCAGCTGCCTTGAGCAGAGGAGACAGCACCAATAAAAAAAAAAGGCAGTTGTGATTTTTCTGATGATTCTAATACCCATGAAAGTGGGTTTTACAGCTTTGACAAGGCAGCAGCACCTGTACAAGCGTAGATAAGCTTATATTTGATTTTAAGTCATTGAATTTCATACCAGATAGAAGATTGCCTGCCCTAAAAGTCAGTTGAATCCTCCACATGAAAAAGGGAAAAAAAAGTGGGCAGGAACTCGAAGCAAAACAAATTCGAGGATAGCTTCACCCAGTTCTCTCGGTTAGTTTAAACCAACTGGTTTTACTTCTATGATTGCAAAGCTGAAGGCCAGACCTTTGACCTCTTCAGATAGTGCTGTTAAAGAGGCATGACTTGCTCATGTCTTCAATTCACCTCAAAGCTTCACTCTCAAACCTGGACATCACTTAATGTATAAGAATTAGAGGTTCCGTTATACTTTGCCAGATTACCAATTATTTTAAGTTTTCTTGTTTATTAAAGATTTAAATAATGTCTAAGTGATATTTTGAAAGTCATTCTTCAGATGTGGAGATGCTGGGAAGACCTTTTTTTTGCCCATTCCAGTTTGTACTTTATCCTTGCCTCCACTGCAGTCCTTCAGTTGATGGGATACAGCACAATAGCATTCAGTAGGGAATTTCCGGAGGCTGACAAAGTGGCAATGAAGCAATGTTGATAAATGCCTAAATTAGAATAGTGCCGGACTTGGAAGGGAACTTGAGAAATGACAATTGATCCATGACACCGGGATCGAGACTGTTGAAGAGGGAAACCTCTTTCCATATAGTTGATCGATTTTTCTCAGCATTTGAGGCTCCTCCCATTGTTGTTTAGTCCTACCCACTAGGGCTACAGAGATATGACGTTGAAACGTAGGACCTGTACAGAATTGACTGTACTGTTTTTTTTGAAAATCCTTTCCCTGAGGAAAACAATGACATCATGTTGACAGACTGCAGTCTGAACTGAGTAACATTTCCAAGATGCTAATTTTTCATCTTAGCATTTCAAAAAATGAATCGAATTTAAACAGTAAATAAAAGTAACCTTGGTGTGGAGCATCCCAGACTGTATTCTACAGCTCCTGTAGCCATAACATGAAGACATTTCAATTGCTGTACAAACTTAAAGTGGTACTCGGATCTCTCACCTACGCTAAAAGAGAATGAATCCCTACCAACTTACTAAAGGAACCCTGTTACCCTCACAATAACAGCAAACATTTTCAACAAATGAATAAGGCAGGCTATAGACAACATGCAAAATATGACCCTGCTATTACAGACATCCATGACCAGTACCCCTCGCAAACAAAACAATGGGTGTCAAACACTCAGTCTTTGATGAGACCTTGTTTTTAGATCAATAAAACTTATTTTAGAGAAAGAAAGCCATTGAAACTGACATCAATCAGGTACATTTATGATCCTAACTATCACATTAATTTACCAGTTTAATCTGTCCTTTTAAACTATATTTTGCTGAAAATTTCAAGCACATAGATAGGTAGTACCGCTTTAAACTGAACAGCTGTTTAAAAAAAAGCTATTCACAATGTTTGGAGCATTGAGTGCAATAGGTTTATTCTGCACTGGCTTTATTCATGAATAATTTATATCAATTGCTATGTTGTGGAGCCAAGGAGCCTCAATGTTCTGTTTTAGCATAATCACAGCATCAGAGATGGCAGCTTGTCTAAAACAAGCTCTTCTCTCAAATACCATAGTAAACACTTCAGCCAGTAAACCGCAAAGTCCATTTAACAAAGGAATTATAGCCACATTCGCTAATGATAATCAGATAAAGATTACTGTTGAAATACTGACTAAAATCAGAAAAGTTACAGATGAAAGATGCTTGAAAATCCCTTTCCATATAGTTGATTGATTTTTCTCAGCATTTGAGGCTCCTCCCATTGTTGTTTAGTCCTACCCACTAGGGCTACAGATATATGACGTTGAAACGTAGGACCTGTACAGAATTGACTGTACTGTTTTTTCTGAAAATCCTTTCCCTGAGGAAAACAATGACATCATGTTGACAGACTGCAGTCTGAACTGAGTAACATTTCCAAGATGCTAATTTTTCATCTTAGCATTTCAAAAATGAATTGAATTCAAACAGAAAATTTTGCTAGAGCTCCAGAGATTAATGACCACTGTGAACTGTAATAAAAGAAGGATTATAGTACGCAAATTGGGCTGCAAAACATTGATGAGCAACTCTCAAGCTATGCTTAGACAAAAAAAAATTGTCAAATGCTTCAAATTAGTAATAGAAGCAGAGTTAGTTATATGGCTTCATACATTCCTCCCAAACTGAAACTTCCACAGGCTAAGAATAATACGGAGTCTAAAGCTCAGAATCAAGTGGGCAGACAGCGATTTTGATGACCACTTGCCAATTTTCCCTCCTCATTGCATGCAGGCAAGAGCTCATCTGTGCTGGTTACCCTCCAGGACCTTAGGGGACTACTATGTACACGTGTGCTTTGACCGGAGCCATCAGCAGCCTATCCGACATTGGTGGAGCCTGATTCTGTTCTCATACAGGAATGACCACATGTACCTCCAGCAAAATCTTTAGATAGCAACTAAGAACAGGACTTGCTATTTTCCGCTTCTAACCCAAGTTTGCTGAAGTCAAAATTGTTTCTTTGCTCAGAGCATGGTCATGAAGAGAAGTAACACAATACAAGCCAATGAAGAAGCAGTCGCACAAGCTTCACATAGAAAGAGGGAAAGCATAGGAATGCTGAACTGACAAGGACAGATCATGTGGAAAGGGAAGCTTTCAGGTTAGATTAACCCACTATCTTCTGAAAGGGTAACAAGTTTAATGCATCTGACAAAACAACTGAAGTATTCAAATTTCTACAGCTGCAAGATGAATATTATTGTCCATTTAAACCAGATTTCAAGACTGGCATGGAAATACAGGGAAGATGCAAAATTATGGTCATAGCTATTTATGGAGGAAAGGTTTCAAATGTAAGTTGACAACTAGTTTGTCAATATCGTGCTCACATTATTACACGTTGGAATCGTAATCTGAGAAGAGTTAATGGTATACAGGCTAGATATAAGTATTCTCTATTGTCCATCAGCCCTTACCGAAGTTTTTCAAGACCAGTTACATCTGTGAATATTCAACAAAAAGCTGATTAGTACGGTGTCAGGAACACAGAAACTGGAGAAGCTTGGTTTGTTCTTCTTCAAACACAAAAGGTAAGAGATCTGATAAAGAAGTTCAACATTATGGTAGATTTTAAAAGATTACCTAAGGAGAAACTATTTACACAGGTACAAGGGTCAGTAATTCAAGGTGACCGAGAAAAGAACCAGAAAATGACATTAGAAAACTTATGACAAATTAATGCGGGAAGTTTCAAAAAGGAAGTGGATAAATATTGAAAAAGGAACAATTTACTGTGATGTGGGAAGTGTGTGTGTGTGTGTGTGTGTGTGTGTGTGTGTGTGTGTGTGCGCGCGCGCGGGGGGGGGGGGGGGGGTGGTGGAGGAGGTAGGTGGTGGGGTCATCAGATCACCCTGACAAAGAGCTGGCACACATTCAATGGGCCAAATAATCCCTCCTAAACTGTACACCTAACGTATCTTCCGATGGTCCTTCGCCAAAATATTTCCCCATTAAAATCTAAGTGTAAAGGTTTGTTTGAGCAAGGGCATTCTAAATGGTCAATACTGGAAAGTATGGTGCACTGCTTTACAATAAAAACACAATAATGGAAAAAATGCTCATACTGGGTATTATGAAAATATGACAGAATCCATTTCAAAAGTCTTTTCACAAATGCATTTAAACAAAGGTCAGAACAATAATAAGCATTTGAAATTCTCCTGTGCTATGCCACTATTGTCTTCCAGCATCTATACTAATTTAGATGTGGAAGCAGGGATACTAAAAATAGCTCTAACATTGCTGCCGCCTGCACTAACCATCTGTCCTGTAGCAGCCATGTCTTATTTGTCCTCCTGCTTACGGCTGTTAAACAGAGCTCAGGGTACAGAAAGGCCATTTGATAGCCGACACAATCCATCACAGGTACTGTGCCCAAGAAACCATCATCTAATTAAAGAACATTCTTTGTCTCACTGAAAGAGGAAGAATGCACTGAAATGGTGGCAACAGCTTGGACCAGCTCTATAACAAAAGCATCAGCATGAAATGGAGGAAAAATACAGGCACAAAGATTCCAACAAACACTTTTTTTTTTTTTTTTTTTTTTTTGAGTCCGAAGTGAACAAATGCTATAAACAGAAAAATACTGTAAAAACTACATGTGACATTTGATTATTCTGACAGCTCGTAATCCCCTTCATCTTCAAGGAAATACTCACCTTTCTGGGTAGCCCGGTCTCATTCAGCTCACAAACGGATGATAAAAGATGCACAGCACAGTAATAAAGCTACTTCAATGTTAGGAATACCTTCACTAGTTAGACTCTGATTAACATTAAATGACAAACATCCATTTTACTTTAAAATGGAACAACTAAACACCAAGCTCACTTTGTCTCATCTTTACCTTCCTATTTGTTCTGCAAATTGGATTTTCCCAAATACATTTCCAAATGCAATCTACATGCAACTCAGAACTTATCGTATACAAAACAGATACATCATGCTGTCCTGGGATGCGAACTGGTATCCCCTTCACCACGACAACCATTTAAAATTCTTATCCTACATGCTTCACTTCCATAAACTCCTCCAGCCCAACATCACAGTTCTGAAAGTGTCCATTCACTAGGTGTCCAGCTAGAGTTGAAGACACTATATACAGCAAAGGTTATGGGTGTTGACAGTATTTCAGTAGCAGTACTCAAGACTTGTGCTTTGGAATTATCCAAACACTGTTCCAGTACAGCTGCAAATTGGCACCTACTCAATAATGTAGGAAATTGCCCAGTATACCCTAAAGTCAAAAGGTAGGACAAATCTAACCAGGCCAATTACTGCCCTAGCAATCTACTCAAGATTATTGCTCAAGTAATGGAAGGTGTTGTTGACAATCCCATTAACTCACAGCAATATCCTGCTCACTGATGCTACTTTTGGGTTCTGCCAGGGCCATTTTGCATCTGACCTCATTACAGTCCAGGTCCGAACAGAAATAAAAAAAGGCAAGTTCAAGGGAAGAGTAACTGCCCTCGACTTCAAGGTAACATTTGACTAAACACGGCATCTATCAAGGAACCTTAGCACAAATGGAGTCAATAGGAATCAGGGGAAACCGTTTGATGTTTGGAGTCATACCGAGCACAGAGTAAGTTGGTTGTTTTTGGATACAGACATTAATGGGAATCGGTGTGTGTGCGCGTGTGTGTGTAAGTATCAGTAGGACATCACTGCATGGAGTTCCTCAGATGGTGCGTCCTAGTCCCAAAATTCATTCCTACATCACTGATATCTACCTCCTCCCCCAATGTCACACACCACCCTGACTTGGAAATATATCGCCTTTCCTTCAAAATCCTGGAACACCCTTCCTAACCGCACTATGGGTGTCTCTGCTCCAGTTCACGAATGCAGATTTTGACCACCTTTCTACAAGCAATAAGGATGATCAACAAATGCTGTACTTGATGTGGAGGTGCCAGCGTCGGGCTGGGGTGGACAAAGTCAGAAGTAACACGATGCCGAGTCATAATTCAACAAGGTTTATTTGAAATCACAAGCTTTCGAAGTGTAGCCCCTTCATCAGGTGAAGTGAGAGAAAAGAGCATATGTATATAGGCAAAGACCAAGGGCAGGAGAGATCAAAAGATCATACAAATGGTGAGAGTGACTTGTTGAATAACAAGTCTCTGTAGAGACATTTATCAAGGTGATGGTGTCAAAACAGGTAGATTTTACAGATACAGATACAGATACAGAACAGTGCGGTGGGGTCAGAGAGCATGACACGAACCGATTTCACAGCTGAGGCCATCTTCATGGGTATGCAACTTGGCTATCAGTTTCTGCTCAGCAATTGTGTTGTTGCGTATCTCAAAGGCCACCTTGCAGCATGCTTGCCCAAAGATCGGGGCTGAATGTCAGAGATGTCCTCATACCTTAAAAGAGGACAAACATCTAATCCTTCCTTCACTCTACGAGGCGTGGCAGAGCCCGTAAGCGACATAGCCATGTAGTCTGTTGATTTCCATGTTAAACCTTCAACATTAACTGCATTTCTTTGCACTTTCATGTGCCCTTTGTAAAAAGGCCAACTGCTCAGTTGGTGTCCAATTCTCCATTCTTTCATCCCGCCCTGAATGTTCTACTGTAAAGGCATCATATTGATGCGAAGCATTACACTGCATTTGGCCATTAAATCCTTTCCCTCACATTCAAAATAATCTTTAATATTAAATTATTTTGTCTTCCCCTCAGAATTTTCAACATCCAGCCCACCAAAACAGAGCCTCAAAGGACTGATTATGAGCAGGCAGGTCAATCTTTGATATGAGAAATCGCTAACCAAGCCTAAAAGAGCTAAGAAGTAAATCTGTTACCCAACCGTTAAGGTAATCTTCACAAATTGTCCTTTTGGTCAAGAACTTTACCAACAATTTTCAGAAATCCCCTGATATCATCCACAATCTACTACATTTTGTTTCCACTTGAAGGAATTCCAGTTCATTTAGACACCAAAAATGGCCAATTGCTGACACAACAGTCATTGCACCCTAAAGGAAAACAGTAACGTGTCATGTAGTGTACCATGATATTCTGCCAACATGATAACATACTACAAACTATAAGCATTTCAATTGTTCAAAACTATGTCAACAATGCTTCCATTCACTTACTGCTCATGTTGATATTGTAATTTGTCTATCTCCTCTCAGGTAAACAGACACAGACGCAGCACTGTGCTTCCGCAAAAATGAGAAGAAATTGTTTCCCCAGGATTTTATCAGTCACTTCAAAGAGTTATAATGGGAGATCAGAAGAACCCCCAACCTCTATAGAAATTGCTGACACCATATTTACTTGGCTGACCTGTTTCCTCACCATTACCTTAAAGATTTCAGGAAGTCCTGATCTGTCTCAACTACTTTACAGAAATGTTTACCTCGACCTCAAAATATTTCACTGGACAGCATAGGAAGCTTCAAAAAGGGCCAAGTTCAGTTACAAAATATCATAAGAAACAAAGTGATATGCCTTAAATGGAAATTTACTCTTTCCATCTATTTTATATGTGCTTTTGGCGATAGATACAGTAACAGTTTGTACAAAAAGCCAAGACCAACAGAATTTCAGTTATAGGTCAGTCACAGACTCTGGTAGCGTCCAGGAGCGGTCAAAATTGAGACACTATTTTGAAGAAAGGATTTCATTTCAAGTGCAGATGGACTGCAGCAATTCCACAATGCAGCTCACCATTACCTTCTAAACTAGGTACCTTCTACCAACTAGGGACAGGCAATAAAAGGTGACCGAGCCAGAAGCACCCGCATTCCAAGACTGAACAAAAAAAATGTACTTTACTAAAATTCACTGACATGCCTTGTATGAGAAAAACAACAATTTGACAAATTTCAGAGAGTCCTTGAGTCACTATAGAGACCACTTAAGTTTTATTCTCAACGCTTTTTTACCCTATCCCCAAATTATTTTTATGATTTCATACCTTTCCCTGAAGGACACTATCAACAGGTTGCCATTCCACAGGTGCTATAACATGCTGCTTTGCTCATGTGACCATTCTTCATGAAGAACATTTTTATGACATTGTTGATCTTGCTTAAAATTCTGTACAATGTCACAAGACAGTGTACCCAAAAAAAAGCACTTTATTCAGTGTGAATGAGGACAGAAGTCAAATAATGAGCATTCAATGCTGCCAAATACTGCGTGAGAGGAAACACAAGAAGTGATTCCTTTCAGTTATTCTGTTCAAACTAACTTCTCAATCTCTCAGCACATTTCTGCAGCCACATTTTCATGCAGCCCAACCAGAGTATTAATATTATGAAATGGAACCAAGCCAGATGTATTTTATTGCATTTTACTATGACATTATTTTAAATTAAAAATGTTCTTAGTTTCATTTGTTTCACCACAGCAGAAGCATCAGTCTTCTAGTGTGGGAGCTAGACTCCATTCAAGAGAGCTTCAGTACAGTCAAATTGCATGTTAACAACAGGCTGAAATGTGCTACAGCTAGAGTCTTAGGAATTATGGGCAGCACGGTGGCTCAGTGGTTAGCACTGCAGCCTCACAGCACCAGGGACCTGGGTTCAATTCCAGCCTCAGGTGACTGTCTGCGTGGAGTTTGCACATTCTCCCCGTGTCTGCGTGGGTTTCCTCTGGTTTCCTCCCACAGTCCAAAGATGTGCAGGCTAGGTGGATTGGCCATGCTAAATTGCCCATAGTGTTCAGGGGAATGTGGGTTATAGAGGGATGGGTCTGGGTGGGATGCTCCAAGGGTCGCTGTGGACTGGTTGGGCCGAAGGGCCTGTTTCCACACTGTAGGGATTCTAATGAAATTCTAAGGACTGAACAAAATTTACAGTACTTTCATGGTATGATGGGTAATAATACAAATTTCTCTGATCTGTTGAACACCAAGATTAGAAGTTCTACCTCTTCCACCACATTTTAACTCTGTCACAAAATTTCTCCTGAAGCATGACAGAATTCTGATCTACCAGGTGTCCGAGATGCACAGAAAAAGCCATCATGTTAAACTTACCAGATTTCTGCGCCCTGAATGAAAGTTCACTCAATTCTACCCCATTAACACACGTGTGCACACACACAGGCACGTGCTCAAATCAGGGCTCGGGCCATATTTCACTTACTTGAGTCCAGGCAAATTCAGCAAGAGTTTGACAGTGTCAAATCTGGGAATATCCTCCATCAGTAACGTGCACTGCTGGCAATGGAACAATACAGTGCAACCTGTTCCACGTTTCATGTATGATTGGGACTACGTTACCCAAGATATGGGCTTAGATGCCAAGTGGAGCAGAATCCCAGCACTGACCGTCACGAGTACCCTCAAATGTTTCCATTTAATAAGTCAGATGTGTCAATATCCAGCACTGACTTAGAATGGCGTAGTCATGGCTGGTTCGAGCATTGGATTAACACTCACTCAGAGGGCCAACTTAGTTCAGAATTTCCATTGCCATGAGTGCCACTTGAAGCCATCTCGATCCAACTCAGTAATACTCCCAAAATATACAGACAAGCTGGATTTGACTCCTTGCTGAATGTGCAAAGTACTGGCCACTGCTTGGAAAGAACAAAACGGAGAAACTGAAAACAAAATGCCAAAAATACTCATCAAGTCAGGTTGCATCTGGGAAGTACGAAACTAAACTTTAATCTTTCAGGACAAAAGGTCTCATGCTGTATACTTAAAACTGAAACAGTTAACTCTGGAGTCCTTTAACTTGTCAGTTCCAACGACATCTATGTGAAGCATTTCATTTTTATTCCTTACAACGCTGATTTACAACAGGACTAGTGTCGAGCAGAGCACTTCACAGGATGATTCTCCATTAATACAATATTCTTTCAGCATGGAACAGCAGCAAGGTCTACTTACTTCCCTCTCTTTCCCAGCTGATCTTTCAAACACTATGTCTTTAAATCAAGTGCCACGACAAACAGCAATAAAAAGGAAACCACTTATCTGTGGGAGGAAACCGCAATCATCGTGCGGTAGAGTGCTTCCCTCCCATACAGAGACTCTCTTACATATCAAGCACATGATAGCAGCTGCTATCAACTGATAGGGTAAATGAGCCCTTTTTTAAAAAAAATGAAAGCAGTTCATTTACAGGATGTGGGCCTCATTGGCTGGGCCAGCATTTAATACCCATTCCCAATTATCCTTGGTAAGATGGCAATGAACTGCCTCTTGATCCACTGCAGTCCAGTTACACACAATGCTTTTAGGGAGGGAGTTCAAGGATTTTGACCAAGTGACACTGAAGGAAAGGTGACAGATTTCCAAGTCAGAATGGTGTGTATCTCAGAGGAGTTGCAGGTCATCTGCTGCTCTTGTTCTTTGAGGTGATGGAGGTCACAGGCTTGATTGGTGCTATCAAAGGAGTTTGGTGAGTTGTTGTCGTCTATCTTGCAGATGGTACACATTGGGGCCACCATGCATGAGTCATAGATGGAGGAAAGCTTGAAAGAGGATTGAGCAATACCAATCATCGGGGTTAGTTTCTTGAGTGCTGTCGGAGTTTTGCACATCCAGGCATGCGGGGAGCATTCCAACACATTCTTGACGTGTCTACCAGATGGCACAAACCCAGTTCTGGCTAGAAAAGAATCATTTTTGCTTTATTGATGAAATTCCTTTAAGAGATCATTGCAGATACTAGCTCCCCATCAGTTCCTGCCTGCTCCTGCTGTGAACTTTCAATCTACTGCTCCAAATGAAACGAGTCTCATTCATGATTGACTTTAAGAGTTACTTAATTGAATCAAGGAGAAGCTTTGCCTACAGGGTTGGGAATATAAATGTGTTGGGAAGATGAGAACAAGGTCCCATACGTTACGTCCTTCTCAATAATCCCCAGATCCCAGTTGATATTTGCATTTTACAGGCAGATTGTCCTGTACGAGTGCATCAGGATAACAGAACAGAGCACAGGATGCAATCTTACAATTTTCATGCCCTAGACATTCAGATGGGTGTAATTAGGACTGAAATGTTATAACAAACTCACAAACCTATAAACAAAAGCTCAACACAAGCCAGATTAGAAAGAAATGAGATGTTGACCAGGAAAGTGGTGGTTTGGAGAGTTGTTATGGTGCATCTTGATGATGTTACACGTTGCTGTTATTGTGCATTAGTGGTTGAGGGAGTGAATGTTGAAGGTGGTGGATGGCTTGCCTATCAAGAGGAGTGCTTTGTCCTGGATGGGATTGGGCTTCGAGTGGCATTGGAGCTACAGTCATCAGGCAAGTGGCGAGTATTTTGTTAGACCTTTGATTCGTGCCTTGCAGATGGTGACAGAGGGCAAGTTATTCGCCGCAGAATTCCAAGCCTATGACTTTGTCTCATTGCCAGTGTTTAAATACCTGCTCCTGTTCAGTTTCTGGACGATGATAAACCCCAGGATTTTCACAGCAAGGGATTCAGTGACGGTAACACCAAACATCAAGAGACAATGACCAGATTTACTCTTCGAGGATGGTCATTTCCTGGTGCTTGTATGATGCCAATTAACAAGCCTAGATGTGGTCAGGTTTTTCTACATATGGACAGGCTGCTTCAGCATCCAAGAAATGATGAACAGAATGCAATCAGCAGCAAACATCCTTGCATCTGATGTTGTAATAAAGTCATTAATGAAGCAGAATAGTTGGGCCTAGGACAGCACCTGGAGGAAATCCTGCAGAGATTGTCCTGAAGCTGAGATGATTGAACTCCAACGACCACAAACATGGACAAAAGAGGTGAACTCCAAGGAGGAGGCAAGATTGACTGCCCATGACATCAATATAGATTTGAACAGTTTTGGTGTCAAGGACCTCTAGCAAAACTGCAGTCAACTGTAGGGGAAAAACAAAGCATGATTTTTTAAAAAAAAAAAAATTCATACATATCGTACATCCACAGTTGCCTGTGAGCTGCCTTCTTGAACCACTACAGTTCATTTGTGCTGGAATTCCTTCCCAAACAGCATAGTGGGTGAAACTATGATCAAATGATCTGCAGTTCAAGTAGGAAGCTCAATACCACCTTTGAGTACATCTAGAGACAGCCTGCCAGTGATGCCCAAACCTCAAATGAATTAAAAAATCTTCCTTTATGCAAAGGTATGACTCTAACCAGTGGAGAATTTACCCTAATTCCTAACAACTTCAGCTTTGCTAGGGTTCTTTGATGCCATACAGTGCTGCCTTGATGACATGCAGTCACTCTCACCTATCCCCTGAAGCTCAACTACCTTATCCAAGTTCAGAACATGGTGTAGTGAGGTCAGGTGTAGGTGACTTCTTTGCAAATGCTGCTTGATCCATAAGACATAGGAGAAGTAGGCCGCCCAGTCCACTGGGTCACTCTGCATTCAAATAAATCATGTCTAACCTGATAATCCTCAACTCCACTTTCCTGCCTTTTCCCTACAACATTAGATTTCTTTACTGATTCGAAGTCTGCCTCAACATTGAATATGCTTAAATGAACCAGCCTGACAACCCTTTGGAGGTCGAGACTACCAGATTCACTACCGCCCAAGAGGAGAAATTTCTCTTCATCTTGTTCTTAAATGGGTGAACCCTTATTCTGAGATTATACTCTCTGGGTCATTGATTCTCCCACAAGGAGAAACAACCTTTCTGCATTTATCCTGACAAGTCCTCAAAGAGTCTTATATGTTTCAGTAAAGTCACATCTTATTCTTAAGAGGTTCCTGAATGCAGGCTGAATTTAACCAATCTCTCCTCAAAGTAGTTCCTCCAAACCCACTATCAGCCTTGTGAACCTTCTCTGGACTGTACCCAATGCCAGTATATCATCCGATATGAGTATATGATAGCAGGGGTGAGGTTAGCAAGATGGAGACAGAACAGGCTTAGGTCATAGGAGACAGACGGTTGCAGTGGATGGATGCTTTTCGGAATGGAGGGCTGTGACTTGTGGTGCTCCACAGGGATCAGTGCTAGGACCTCTGCTGTTTGTGATCAACATAAATGATTTGGAGGAAAACGTAGCTGGTTTAATTAGTAAGTTTGCGGACGATACTAAGATTGGTGGAGATGCAGATAGCAAGGACGACTGTCAGAGGGTACAGCAGGATATAGATCAGCTGGAGGCATGGGCAGAAAAATAGCAGATGGAGTTTAATCTGGACAAAATGTGACGCGATGCATTTTGGAAGGTAAAGTGCAGGTGGAAATTATACAGTGAACAGCAGAACTCTTAGGAGTATTAATACGCAGCAGGATCTGGCTGTGCAGGTCCGCAAATCACTGAAGGTGGCAGCGCAGGTAGAGAAGGTGGTCAAAAAGAGGCCTATGGCATGCTTGCCTTCATTGGAAGAAGCAGCGAGTACAAGGATAGGCAAGTTATGCTACAGTTTTATAGAACTTTAGTTAGGCTATACTGGGAACATTGTGAACTGTTCCGTTCCCCACACTTCCAGAAGGATGTGGATGCTTTGGAGAGAGTACAGAAATGGTTTACCAGGATGTTACCTGGTATGGGGATTTTGTTATGAAGGAAGGATGGATAGACTGGGTTTGTTTTCACTGGTACGCAGGAGGTTGGGGGCAACCCGACAGAAGTTTGAAAGCATGTGAATGGCATGGATCGAGTAGAAAGTTTGAGGCTTTTCCCCACTCCAAGGCGGAGGGGTCAATCAGTAGGGGACACAGGTTCAAGGTGCGAGAGTGGGGGACAGAGTTTAAAAGAGATGTGCAAGGTAAGTTTTTCACACAAAGGTTGGTGAGTGCCTGGAACGCATTGCCAGAGGTAGTGGAGGAAGCAGATAATAGCAACATTCAAGAAGCACCTGGACGAATGTATGAATAGGAAGGGAATAGCAGGATATGGATCCTGTAAGTAAAGACAGTTTTAGTATGGAAGGGCAAAATGTGTCAGGCAGGTTCAGAGGGCCAAAGGGACTGTTCTCGAGCCGTACTATTCTTTGTTTTATATCAATGCCATCAGGTCCGGGGACTCATCCATCTTTAATCCTTGACCTAATGAGATGCAGCCTAAGGTATCATTTTGCTGATTATTCCTATTTCTATAAACAACCAGGAATCAGCTCAACTTAGCTACTCAGTAAGTAGTATGGGAGGAAATGATTATTTTTCAAGCACTAATGAGACAGTCCTGACTACTAAAACAGTGATATTAAAACACCTCCATTAGCTGCTGAAAATTCAGTGAACAGTTGACTTGAGACATTTATATCACAACTGCAGACAAAAGGACCGAATAGGTGACTTTAAATTAAGACCAGATCTCGGCCTACTTCCTGGAATTCTTAACCACTATTTCTTCAACTATACAGCAGTGTCACAAAGTTGGCTGGGAGTGCATGCAAACTCAAGAATCTGCAGTGCAGTGACGGTCAACACATGCAAATGTTTAACTTTTCCAACAAAAATTGGGATTTGACAATGGAAGAAGTGTGAGATTCGACCATTACAAAAGCCTAGAGGAGTTCCAAAAATCCCAGAGACAGTTGCTAACTGCTTAAGTTAGCAAGTCTCAATTTGAATATCCCAACCTAAGGGCCCAAATTAGCAAGAATGAATGTGTGGCAATAGGAAGACTGGATTCATCATAGTGTTGTCCACCACCAAAATTGTCTGCTGAATGGCTATTTTTCAAATTCAACAAAGTACCCAGGATTACCAAATCAGTAGAGTAGAACTTGAGCAGCTTCAAAGCAGAGGAAAAGAAAAACACTAAAAAAACTGCTGGAAACCTTACCAAACTATTTCCTTTTCTTAAAGCAAGTTGTTTATACAGGGATACAATACAGGACTTAAAGCGATTCAATGAGCGTGCAGCACTCTAAACCACTTCTGCCTAATTATACAAACAGGCAGGTCACCCTGTTTACAGTAACTTATCATCAAACACTGATCCAGTTATGAAGGAATTTTCTGGGTTTCTGTTCAACAACCAGTCAAATAGCAGCTTAATCAAGTCCAGTGTCCATCATTTCAACAGACACCACTATCAAGGGAATCAGCAAACCAATACCACTAATGAGTCATCTGTCTACCTACACTAAACACCAGATTAACTAGATTCAGTCTGACAAGAGGGAGCAATCCTGTAGGAAACTGGTCCAAGAAAGACCAGTGATAACAGCAGACCCCACATACTCCCTTGCATTTATTACATTTCAAAAGCAATTTATTTTCTTGTAAAGATTCACCGAAAACCACGTTATTCACTATTTATAGTTGGACTTGAAAGCAACGCAATTCCATTCAGTTGCAATGAAAACATTTAACCAATAGGTGAAGCACAGTGAAACTGCAGCTTTTGTCTGTCATGCAATTGTCTCATGTCTTATTTGTACATGAACATTAATTTGCTGGAGGGTCATGCATGGAATTTGATGAGGCAATGCACTAAAAAAAAAATTAGTAACAGACCATAACCTCCGTACTCTACCCTAGTGGTCAAAATGTTCTCCAACAATTTAAGTTTGAAATGATAGGAACAATAACTGTATTGCAGACTAATGCATAAATCCACCTTTGTTCTTTACTTTTAAAATTTGTCCTATTGTACAGGTTGCAGAAAAATTTCACAGGTTCACCACTGCAGTTATCAAACCACCAGAAACAAAACAGTACTTGCCCAGGTGCCTTTTGCTTTGTTAATCTATATATGTGGATAACAGAAACAAGCAGTGACAATCCAAAGAGGGAAGAAAATCTCTTTCTCCCTTTAAATCATAAATCCCAGCCAACAAGGCTTCCAGCAATCAGCTAAAAATGGACAGTGTCAATAGCCTGGAATCCCTTCCTTAGGTAAAGAATGGTAATGTATGAAGTAGTGTAAAAGGGTGGATAACTTCCTAAAAATGGTAACAATCTGCTATAGTATTTATATTCTGATTCTGCCTCTAATATCACCACTACACAGTGGATCATCCATTATAATCACTTTGGCATTGTTTCAACCACATTCCCCTTGCTGAATTCATTATTGAAGGGTTATAAAATGAAATAAGAAATGCGTAGGACAATGAAAACAAAATTTCATTCCAGTTTTCAGACAACTTACTGATTACTAATAAATCTTAAAAACAACTCCTATACGCTAGTAGATACATTAATTCAAAGCTCAATCTGGTTTCCAATAAGTGAGATAACCAATCCTCACTAAGATAAATTTTACACTTGTAAAGACAAAACTGTACATCATTAGGAGAGGACAGCTAACAGAACAGTGACCAACAATTGCAACTCAATTGTTTTTTTTTTGGTGCACCTCGTGAGTGTGAAATAATGCAGTGTAGTCACGGTCAAAGCTGCAAAGGTAACGCCAATATATTGCTGTCCCAAAACAATGAAAACACATGTTTTAGTCACAAAATTCTTCTCAGACAGTGCCTTTAGAAAAGTTAATCAATTGGCTACCTAATACCATAGTCAGTACAGCATACAAAACTCTTTCACAAATCATACATGCATTCCTTTTAGCTGTTCAAGTGAAACCATCTTATAGAATTCTTACAATGGGCCGAATGGCCTACTTCCACAATGAGTCCACGCTGACCTTATGAACAGCATCCTATCCAGATCCACTCCATCCCTGTAACCCTACATTTCCCATCTAATCCACCTAGCCTGCACATCCCTGGACACACGGGCAATTTAGCATTGCCAATTCACCTAACCTGCACATCTTTGGACTGTGGGAAGAAACCAGAGCAGCCACAGGGAAAATGTGCAAACTCCATACAGACAATCTCCCAAAAGGTCCCTGGTGCTGAGAGGCAGCAGTGCTAACCACTGAGCTACCATGCTGCCCCTTTAATGCCTTTTCTGTATAAAGTTTTGTATTCTTCCATTTAATATGCTTATCCCCTTCCATTTAAATCATCCTGCTGTGTCCATAATCATTTGTAATTGCCATAAATAATCCATGCTCAATTACATGCAAGATGGAAACATGTCTTCAACACAATTTTGTTTCATAATCTGACCTCTGCTATCCCTTGTTAACAATTCACCAAAGAAAGTAGACCTTTGTTATTAATACTCCAGTACAACATACAATGCTTCTACTTAAATCCAGGCAGCATTCTTGAAAAAAAGTCACAAGTCACAAATTTACCAAATAGGAGTAGTGGACCACATGATCCCTCAAAAATCTGCTGCCATTCAAATTAAATCAAGCCTGGTCTTAAAGTCATAGAGGAAAACAGCATGGAAACAGACGTTTCGGCCCAACTCATTCATGCCGACCAGATATCCCAAATTAATTTAGACCCACTTGCCTGCGTTTGTTCCATATCCCTTTAAGGGTAGTGTCCTAGGTCCAACCATCTTCAGCTGCTTCATCAATGACCTTCCCTCCATCATAAAGGTCAGAAGTAGGGGTGCTCGCCAACGATTGCACAATGTTCAGCACCATTCCTGACTCCTCAGATACTGAAGCAGTCCATGTTCACATGCAACAAGATATGGACAATATCTAGGCTTGGGCTGACAAGTGGCAAGTGACATTCGTGCCACACTAATGCCAGGCTATGACCATCACCATTAAGACATAATTTAACCACTGACCCTTTATATTCAATGGTGTTACCACTGAATCCCCCACTATCAACATTCTGGGGTCACCACTGACCTGAAACTCAACTGGACTCACTACATTAACAGAGTGGCTACAAGAGCAGGCCAGAAGCTAGGAATATTGCGGCGAGTAACAACTCCTGACTCCCCAAAACCTACCCACTATCTACAAGGCACAAGTCAGGATGTGATGGTATACTCTCCTCTTGCCTGGATTAGTGCAGCCCAACAACACTTAAGAAGCTTGACACCATCCAGGAAAAAGTAGCCAGCTTGATTGGCACTACATCCACGCCCTCCAACGACGCTCAGTGGCAGCAGTGTATACTGTCTACAAGATGCACTGCAAAAATTCACCAAAGATCCTCAGAGAGGACCTTCCAAACCCACATCCACTTCCATCTAGAAGGACAAGGGCATCAGACATATGAGAACACCACCACCTCCAACTCACCCACCTTCCTGACTTCGAAATATATCGCCTTGACTGTCACTGGGTCAAAATCCTGGAATCCCCTCCCTAATAGCATTGTGGGTCAACCCACAGCAGGAGGACTGCAGCGATTCAAGGCGGCAGCTCACCACCACCTTCTCAAGGGCAACTAGGGATGGACAAGAAATGCTGGCCAGCCAGTGACACACATCCCACAAAAGGAATAGATAAAAATACTCCATACACTGTCTTCTGCCTCAAGTCTACTTTCCCATCCTGTTCCCCATGGTCCGCACCATTAAAATTCTGTGTCTCAGCCTTAAGTCTTCACAACAATCCAGTGAAGAAATTGCCCCTGATCTCTGCATCTTATACCGAGACTGTCTTAAGTGCTCAAAATTAGGAAAGATCCTGCTTCAAGCAAACAAAACTCCATCAGAATCTATGATAGATAAAAGGTACTGCAGATGCTGGAGAATCCAAGATAACAAGCATGGGGCTGGATGAACACAGCAGGTCAAGCAGTATCATAGGAGCAGGAAAACTTGACGTTTCGGGCCTAAACCCTTCATCAGAAATGGGGGAGGGGAAGAGGGGTCTGAAACAAATAGGGAGAGAGGGGGAGGTGGATAGAGGATGGATAGAGGAGAGGATAGGTGGCGAGGAGGCAGACAAGTCGAAGAGGCGGGGATGGAGCCAGTAAAGGTGAGTGTAGGTAGGGGGGTAGGGAGGAGATAGGTCAGTCCAGGGAGGACGGACAGGTCAAGGGGGCGGGATGA
>JAHRHZ010000180.1:94419-137462 GCA_024137785.1 Ginglymostoma cirratum | reverse complement strand
AACCGCATCCCAAAACCAGCCCAGCTCATCTCCACCTCCCTAACCTGGTTTTCCTCTCACCTCAAGCCACACCCCCATCTCCTATCTACTAACATCATCCCGCCCCCTTGACCTGTCCGTCCTCCCTGGACTGACCTATCTCCTCCCTACCCCCCTACCTACACTCACCTTTACTGGCTCCATCCCCGCCTCTTCGACTTGTCTGCCTCCTCGCCACCTATCCTCTCCTCTATCCATCCTCTATCCACCTCCCCCTCTCTCCCTATTTGTTTCAGAACCCTCTTCCCCTCCCCCATTTCTGATGAAGGGTTTAGGCCCGAAACGTCAAGTTTTCCTGCTCCTATGATGCTGCTTGACCTGCTGTGTTCATCCAGCCCCATGCTTGTTATCCATCAGAATCTATGTTCCCAAGCTCAAATTTATTGAGCAAAGCATAAAAGATTTCTTTTGATGGCTCAAAACTGTCTTAGATAAACTAGGCAGGCTATTATTTAAATGGAGACAGACTCCAAAAAGTGCAACATAGAGAGATCTTGTGCATGAAATAAAATGTTAGCATGTCAGTGCAGCTAGTCACTAAGGCAGGAATTGTAGTTTTGACCTATGCATTGGGGTTTAAAAAACAGGGAAATCTTGTTACACTGAATAGTACATTTATGCGGCTGTACCCGTATTTCTGGCCCCCATATTTAATAAAAGGATATTCTGTCGTTCCAGAAAGTTCATAAATATGCTCACCAAGCTAAAGGAATCAAGATGACTAAACCAGTTCAGTATTTATTCATTACAGTTTAGAAGAGGGGTGATCTTATTAAAACATAGAAGATTTTAAAGGGGGTTCAAAGGGTAGATATTTAGGAGATGTTTAGGATATTCCAGTAGTGAGCAAATCTCAAATGTGGAACAGACTCACAGAACAAAGGGTCATTCATTTAAAATCAAAATGCAAAGGATTTTCTTCTCCCAGGAGGTTAGTAAATAATTCTTTATTCCAGAGAGCTCTGGAGGCTAGATCATTGAAAGTATTTTAAGAGTTGGATAAATGTTTAAAATATTGAATTGAGGGTTATAGGTGGTGGTTGATGGTTGAAAGAGGACTTGAAACCTCTGGCAATCAGCCATGATACTACTGAATGATAGGGCAGAATTTAGGAACTGAATGGGCTACTCCTGCTCCTATTTCTTAAGCTCTTAAGTTCTGCTTGACATTATCTTAAGGACTACTTTTTGGTTTTGAAAGTAGCTACTTTTTCATCCTTACTAACAGTGTCATTTCTTGATGCAGTAATGTAGCTACAATACCTGTATGTTTGTTGACATGTGGTATATATGGACACTAACAGTCACAGAATTAGAAAAATTCATCAATGTTTTACAACCACCAACACTCCATTACAAAAAAAAAAGTCACAGCACACAAAGAAACTATGAATTCCTTGGTCACCATAGTAATTAAAATTGCATGAAACGCCTAGAAGTGAGAAGTCTTTTATAAATAACTGACACTTCTACACAAAAGTTATCACTCTAAACACACCTTCCACAAACTGGCATGGTCACATTTCAAACACATTTCATCACATATGCACAAAGGTACGAACTGACTGCGTTCATTGCAATAGTACCCACTACATTATCTTCCATATTAGCTCCTGAACAATACGCAGCCTGAATCCAGGGGTTTTGCATTCATTTGCGTGTATTCCATTGTTGACACATTTAAAATTGTATACTCTCCTTTGGAAACTCCCTCTCTTCTGTCCCACGTTTGATTTTTTCTTCCCAAAATTCCCTTGGTACCTCCTCTATTCCCTGCTTCCACACCAACCAATACGCCACCCGCCCCCATGCCACCTCACTTTGCCATTTAATCGGTCTATGCCACTTTTAGCCTGTCTCTCAGCCTACATTTGATTTTGCATTGCCTGCGAATGTGAATACTTCATTCTCTGTGACCTCACCTAAAATCATTAACATAGACTGCAAATAGCCATGGTCAGATCTTTGATACTTGTGCCACTCCACTAGTTACAATCTACCAACTTGAAAATGACCTTTCATCCCTACTCTGCTGTTCCTATTCATTAACCAATATACTTCCAAATACATTACCCCAGTTTACAAGTTCTTGACTTGCATACTAACCTCTTGTATGGCATGTTGTTGAACACCTTTTGGAAATCCAAGTGCATACTGCATCTTCTACCCCTCAACTACCCTACTAACTACACACAACTGAAACATAACTTTCCTTTCAATGAAGTCATGTTGCCAGCTTTGCCCGATTTTACTAACACATTGTTGAGACTAAGAGATTTCAGCATTTTTGTAACCAATGATGTCTGTCTAACTGCCAGGAGTTCCCAGTTTTCTCTCTCCCTCCTTTCTCCCGTACCAGTGTTACATTTGCTAACTTCCAAGCAGCTTGGACCATTCCAAATCAAAATTTAAAAAGTTCCAGAACATCATAGCCAGCACATTTCATCACATACATCTTGTGTAGGTTAGAAAAATATTTGTCTTTTCCACCTGTCTTCCTTCTTTCAAACACCAGCATTGCTGAGATTTCAATATCCCATATGCTCACCGTTTAAATTACACTGCCTTTCATTGTTCTTGCCTCCTCCCAAAATGCACACTCCAGTTTTCTCTATATCAGTCATATACTAAAACAATCTACATTCACCTACAACCTCCAGCTTACTTCTGAGTCAGCATGCTCCCTAATTTGACATTAATCAGCAAACTGCACTAGTATTTTGCTCATATCTACATTCAAGTCACTTTTGTAAACTTATAACGAAGCTCCTGCAAAGATCCCTCAATCCCAGAACATTTTTGGTCTCTAGCCTTCTCCGGATGGCTACATTGTAGTATTTGATATTAACAACAATTTTAGCAGTCAGCCTCTTCTGCAGTATATCAAGTGCAGTCTCAAAAATCAAACATTTCCTTTGCACTACACAACGATTTTCTCCAGTATTCAATGTAATTAAACTCCACCAGCTTTTTTTAAAAAAATCTGTATGGACTCTCCTACATTAATCCAAGCCTTTAGATGGGCTATTTTCCTTTCCTATTACAAGTACATACATCTTTCATCCACATTTGGTCCACTTTGTCTGCGATGGTTCCTTCAAAGAGCCACTCAATGAGCTCCCTCTCCCTACTCCACTATCCTTTCCCAAAATCCTGCTGCATTTCTCCAAAATGCAGTGACCTCATGGGAAGTACTTACCCCAACTCTTGTCCTCTCAGGACCTTCTTTCAGCTGGGGAACAACATGTACAGCTTTTGCAGCTGGCCCGCAAAATTGGAGATGGAATGAATTTTCCAGGCATACTGGGACACCTAAAAGTTTGGCCAGTTACTCTTAAATCATTCATGCTCCTTTGTTTCCTTTAACATCAGTGTCTCTCAAGGTTGATGAGCCTCAGCCGTGGTTCCTGGCAGGACAAGAAACAGGCAGCAGTAACACTCATGAGTGCAATACATTGCACAGCCGTGTTGATTCATGCCCTGTCATTATGTCACTGCATCTGGATTGACTGTTTACCGTGATTGCAACTGTCACTGTTGAGTTCAAATGGACTACGGCCAGTCAAGGACTGATTGAAATCTCAATTCTCTTTTCCAGCTCTCCAGCTTTGCTTCTAACAGCCACATTGATGGCAAATTTAAGATAACAAGGTGTGGGGCTGGATGAACACAGCAGGCCAAGCAGCATCATAGGAGCAGAAAAGCTTGACGTTTCGGTCCTTGATGGCAAATTTAGTTGGGATACACATATTTTCACGACTGTCTGATGAAGTATCACTGGAAACTAGTAAATTTATCAAAGAGTTTTCGAAGAGTCTGTGCAATCTTGGCCTTCTGCCACCACATTAGATTATTGTGTCCCATTAAGTGGCTAAACAACCAATTGCTTGTTCTGAAAGCTTTGCTTGCCTTGAGTTTTGACTTGGCCCATCTGAGTGCATGTATATACACACTGGTTCCGGAAATGGGCTGTGAGGATTTTCAAGGGCCTGTTGCGATAAACAAATCTCACGATCAGTCTGTGGCTGGTCTCTGTTCTGACATTTTCTATGACCGAGTATCTTCAAGTCTTCAGGGCAGATCCCTTCATCCAATCTCACACCAATTTTCACTACTGCCAAATTCCCTTGATGCAGCAAGAGACAAATTAGTAAACATGATCATTTTCAGCCAGAATGCAGATCAATACTTCTTTCAGTGGAGGACCCATTTCTGTTCCTTACTTGCCATACCATGCATGGTCTGCTCCATCAGAGTATCTCTTAAACTCACATGCATTCGCTTTGACACACAAACCATAGAACCTACTTGATCCACGTGTTGACTTATAGTACAAGCTAAGTAAAACATGTATTTCTTCAGTGAAAAAGTAAGGCCACACACTAATGCGAGAACTTCATTTTGAAGTGAAAAGGGGAGGCGGTTAACAGTAGCAGATATGAATTTTATTGCAGCTTATACCCAGAGTTGATTTAGACACCACAATCTACAGTACCTACACACAGGGTACAGCAGATAACCAACTCACATTTCTGATTTGCTGCTATTCAGCAGTATAGAGGACAGCTTTAGACTAGTATACTATCAGAAAAACAAAAAACAAAAAACAAAAAGACAAACCGGTTGTTTCATTTTTGAAAGCTTTTACTTCAAATCTGGATCCGCTTGCAATCCAACCCAGACAGATCGGATGGCAGCCAGCAGTGGAGGGGCTTATGATCCTATACAAAAATCAGTCTGTAGCTGTTTCAAGTCAATTCCTGATTAAACGCAAAGACAATATGAAACAACCATAATAACTTAAAGATAAATTAACAATTACATTCTGAGAGTATAAGAGTCTAGCAGAGCCGTTGTGGAAAATGGAAAAACTAATTATTTTTAATGCATAAGCTAAAAACAGGTATGGGTGAAGAGAGCTTTACTCTGTCATCAAGTAATATTATACCTGCACTGAGAGTGCAAGGTGATGCATTATGAAATATTCACCCTCAAATACAGAATCAAAACACTTTCATAAAAAGAGAAATTTCAATACATCGCCACTGTAAAATAAAAATAGTTAACCGATACATCCACCATGCAAAAGTCTGATTCCACAAATTATCCACAACCAATGCAGGACTCTTGAATAAGCATTAGTCAGCAAGAATATAAACATTCTGGAGCTGTGCCTGACTCTGCCCTAGCTCAGCTCTAACCCCATTCACAAAGGTGCAGTGTCCATCAAATTGTAACAAACTTGGCCCAACAAGTCAAGATGCCTGCTCCCATGAGGCCCGGGCATCCATGTGACCTGAATCCCAAATCCCAGAATCTCAGGTGAATTACCAGCCATTACTCGAAGAAGTATACTAATTTAGTTGCTGTCTCCATCCAGCAAGGCTTTACATGTAAGACTAATTGATGTGTTGATGGCTGAAAGTATTACTGAATATCAAAACTACCAAAGGAGAGAGAAGAAGCAGAAGCAATCTTGTAACTCTGAAGTAATTACTTAATGAAAATACATTGCTGACTTTTCAAAAATCTGAAAGAGAATAGATAGGTTTATGTTTTTAATGCTGCATAAAATTCGTTAATCAGTCTCCTCTCCTTCAGGTGCTTCGGATGCTTTGCATTTCCAGGACAGTATTTGTTTTCCCTTTCATAAGGGGGAAAATACCTTTGATACTTTAATGTAACCCCAATTTAACTTTATAATTTAAATTTAATCAATCAGAAAAGCACATCTTAAATTTTAAAAAGTGACCACAATTTTGCAATAGAGGGTGCATTTGTTCTACCTACTTAAAAGGTCGGATTCAGATCCTGGGAAATACTATATGATGATTTGGACAATGCCATTGTAATACACTGAAGAGATTTTTTTAAAATCCAAAGTTCGTTTAAAAAAAACGGAAGAAATAGGTTGGTTGTGAAATATGTACAATGTTTGGATATCACTCCAAAAACAAAAAGACTCTGGGGTTGGGTGGCTAAATAGCTAGAGAAAATGTTCTGTGGAAGCAAGCTGTGTTTTTGAGGAATGAACAGACACTGAATATGCAGAGGCTGGTTAACATTAGCACAGTCGTAGGGTAGCATCTGACTTTGGAGTAAAAACATTCTGTTTCAATCCCTTAGGCTATTATTTCCTGGTTCAGAGTTCAGGATATTACATTTACCAGATCGCTCCAAAATTAGAAGCCAAAAGAAGGGTTTCATTCATCCAATGAACCTGCAGGCAGGCAAGCAAGCTCCAGCACAAAAGATGAATTAAATCAAAAAGTTATTAAACAGGCAACTGGATATTGCGCATTATTAGCCGAAGAGGAAACCTTACCCGTTTCAGCTCACTCTCTTCTTCTCTCTCTTCGTTGCTTTTCCCACTTCTGGGAATTTTGTTCCTTGAGTGCTTGATGGTTGTCTTAATAGCGGGGCGACAAACGTAATTCTCCAGGTTTTTTGGGGGTTTCTTAGTTCTCTTGGGCTGCAACCCAATTTTCAGTTTCAGGCTGCCTTCTGCAAAATTTGTCTCCTTAACAGAGAACTGCTGCTGGTCAGAATTTGGGGGATCCAGTTCTTGTCCTGAGTCAGCAGCTTTTGCCACCTCTTGCTTCCAGTTCGTACCATCTTCTTCCTCCAAGACACCTCCATCTATCTCTCCCTCTCTCCTGCCAACAACTTTGTTGTTGCCATTATTTGGAGTATTTTTTCCAGGGTTGCCCTCTGCATCAATGCTCAAAGGCTGGTTCAAGCTTCCTAATAACGTATTTCTTTGCTCCATTATGCAACTTCCCTCCCCTTACCAGTTTGGTAAGGATTGTTAGAAAGAGCCACTTGTGTCTTCAGATTGCTGCTTTCTGTAGCAGGCACTGATGCTACGCAAGCTACCAGGTCACTGCTCCCAGCTGAAATGCAGCATCATGGTCGCTGTAAAAAGAAGAGAAACAAAAGTCAGCACTAATTAGGAATCAGCTTCCCGTTGGGTTTTCCCCCATCATTAATATCAAGCAATTCTGGAGCAGGTGACAAATTCTAGGACACACCAGCTTTTTCTTCAGGTTCCGATTTTTCACCAAATTGATTTCCTCAGAACAGTATCTCACCTCATGACTTAAGATGATTTCTCTGTAAATTCTCATAGGAATGGCATTACGCCATTCAGCCCATCTAGCCTTACTCATCTTTCAATAAAATCATGGCTGATCAAGTATTCCAATGCTCTTTAACCAGCCCAGCCCCATAATCATAGATCACTGCTAACCAGAAATCTACCATTCATTCCCTCAAACTTACTCAAAGATTGAGCTTCCACAGCCCTCTGGTTCACAACCCCGAGTTGAAAAAAAATATATCTAGGGCACAAGTGCTACTCCCCTTAATTTTTATATTGTACATTGTGTTCTAGACTCCCCAACCATGGGAAACATCTTACCTGTATCTATCTTGTCTAAGTACTTTCTAAGTTTCAATAACATCACCTCTCATGCTTTAACACTTTAGAGGCCAGTCCTGCCATGCCAGGAATATGTCTCGAACCTTCATTATGCTCCATCTATGCCATTACATTTTTGAGACAAGTAGTCCAGAACTACATGCAGAATTCAAGGTGTGGCTGAAACAAGCTCCTACACAATTGAAGCAAGATGTCTTTACTCCTGCACTCAAATCCTCTTGCAATCAAGGCTAACATTCCATCAGGCTTCCGAATCACTTGCAACACCTGCGTGTTAGCCTTCAGTGACTTATCAAGGAGGACACCTTGGTCCCTTTGTACATTTACACTTTCTAGCCTCTCACCATTTAAGAAATAACTTTGCACATATAACCTCAAATTTTTTCCACATTATATTCTGCCAGGTTCTTGCCCATTCACGAAGCCTGTCCAAATACTCCTGAAGCTGCTTTATACCTTCCTCACAACACACATTCCCATTTAGCTTTGTATCATCTGAAAATGTGAAAAAGTTACCTTTGATTTCACCTCCAAGGCATAGAGATTTATTGTGAACAACTGGGGATCAAGTACTGATCCTTGTCGAACCCCACTAGTCACAGCCTGCTAACGTGTGAAAGATTTATTTATTTTCCTACTGTTTTCTGCTAATAATCAATCCATGCCAGTACATTATCTCCTATGTGCTTTAACTTTTTTAACTAGTCTCGAATGAGGGATTTATCGAAAGCCTTTTGAAAACCTAAGTATACTAAGTCCATTAGCTCCCCCTCACCAATGTTGTTCGTCACATCTTCAAAAACCTCTCAAGTTCATCAAATATGAGTGCCTAATGGCTAACTATGCCCAAACAGATTATTATTATCTGAGATTCTATCTATCATATCCCATATAACAACGTGGAGCATTTTTTCTCCTACTACTGATGCAGGATTAACACATCTGTAGTTTGCTGTTTTCTCTCTCATTCTTAAGTAATGGAGTAGCATTTGCTACCTTCCAATCCACACGAATCATTCTAGAATCTATAGAATTTTGGAAGATAATCATTAATGTATCAACTACCTCAGTAGCCACCTCTTTCAATGCTTGGGATGCAGATTATCACGTCCGAGGATTTATCACCTTTCAGCTCCATTAATTTCTCCAGCACAATCTTCTTACTCACAGAAATTTCCTTCAACCACCACATTTTTCCAAGTCACTTACGTGACTAGTTCTGGGAGATTAGTTTTTGTCTGCTTCCACTGAGGAAGATACAAGTAATCATTTAGCGTCTTTGCCATTTCTCTATTTCTTACAAATTTTTCTGACTCTAACAGACTGACTCATGTTAGCCAAACATTTGTCTTTTTTACATATCTGATGATAAAGTGTTTTACAGAATCTTGTTGTTAAAGAACCTTTTGGGAAGAGTGACCACAATATGATAGAAGTTTACATTATGTTTGAAAGTGAAGCAGTCCAATCTGAAGCACAGGTGTTAAACTTGAATAAGGAAATTATGAAGGCACGAGGCTCAAAGTGGCTGAGGTAAATTGGGAAATATATTAAAAGGCATGACTGTATATAAACAATGTCCTTTTCATTCAAGATGTGAAACTCAAAAAAAGGCAGCCAGCCATAGCTGACAAAGGTAGCTCTGGTTCATATAAAAGATGGAAGAAAATGCCTATAAAGTTGTCGCAAGTATCGGTAACATGTCAGGATCGAGGTTGAGTGTTCACAGGTCACAACGGTCAACAGGTGGCTCTGCCGACTCTTAAACGTCACCCAGCCCACCATCAAATTCTTACAGAAGGGACAATTTTCAAGGCTCCAAATGGTGTCCCCGTGGGAAAATATGTTTAGGAAGCTCTTAATTAAATATATCATTGTTCTTTGGGGATGGAGAGTGGAAAGAATTACATTTCAGCCTCAAACATTTTTTCCAGTCAGAATTTTATGACTTTGAACACGAGCCTCTCTCTCCATCATCTAACAGTGAATTGAGGCCTATTCGACCCAAATCGCTCCTCATAAACAAACCTGCCATCCCAAGAAATCAGTCCACTGAACCATCTCCGTAGTCTGTGACAATTATATCTTTTATTAGATAAGGAGACTAAACCTGCACATAGTAGTCCAGCTACAGTTTCACCAAGGCCTTCCACAGCCACAGCAAGATATCCTTGAGCTGTACTCAAAATCTCTCGCATTGAAGGCCAACATGTTTGCCTGCCTAACTGCTTGTCGCAGCTGCAAGGTTGCGTGCAGCAATTGATGTGCAAGAACTCCCAGGTTCCTTGGCACATTTAACATTTCCCAATCTATAACCATATAGACCAATAGTCTACCATTCACTTTTTTTCTACTGAAGCGAATAACTTCATAATGGCAGATCAGTGACACAGACATCATTCGTTACCCATCAAAAACGAAAATCATCCCATCTCTTTTCCTGATCCTCGTATTTTTTAATACAGTGGGCAGAAACCACTATGCATTCTATATCAGGTCATTCACCACCATTACATTTATGATTACCTGCCCTGTTAACTTGACTTTAAGTAATGTCATGGGATATTTTAAAGTGGTAACAAGGAGTTCTACTAGTGTCAAGACTAATATTCATCCCTCTGAGCTTCATTAAATCGGATTACCTTTGTCATTATCTCATACTTCTGGGGAGATCTATTAAGTTTCCCCCACGTGGCAATAATATTTTCTTTCATAGCTTTGGGATTCTCTGAAAGTTGCAAAAGGTACAATTTAAATGCAAGACATAAAGTGTTGGAAAAACTCAGCAGATCTGGCAGCATCTGTAGAGACAAAAACAGAGTTAACGTTAAGTCCAACGGCCTGAGTTTCTCCAGCACTTAGTCTTTTGTTTCGGATTTCCAGCAGCCACCGTGTTCATTTTTATTGCATTTATATTGTAAGTTGCATTCTTTCCTTAAAAGCCTAGCATAAACAAGCATAGCAGTGTATTCATCTATTCAAGATCGTTAGAATAAGCTAGATATGGTTGATGTATGAATAGGGTTTGAACACCTACTGAAGGACTCACAAATCACAGTTAAGTTAGATGATATGGAATTCAGGGCAACTTTGCCAACTGGATACAAAATTAGCTTTATGGTTGGAGACGAAGGATGAGGATGGAGAGTGGTTTGTCAGACTGGAGGCCAATGACCTATTGTGCTCCTCAGGGATTGGTACTGGGTCCGCTTTTGTTTATCATTTATATAAATGATTTGGATGAAACTACAGGAGGCATGGTAAGTAAGTAAGTTTGCAGATAACACCAAAACTGGTGGTTTAATGGACAGTGAAGGTTATCTAAGATTACAAAGAGATCTTGATCAATTCGGTAAATTGGCAGAGGAATTGCAAATGGAGTTTAATTTGGATAAATTAAAGATATTTTATTTTGGTTATACATACAAGAGCTGAACTTATACAATTAATGGCAGGGTCCAGGGGAGTGTAGTAAAACAGAGAGAGCTAGGGGTTCAGGTACATATTCTTCGCTTCATAGGCAGACTGAGTGGCTAAGAAGGCATGTGGCACGCTTGCCTTCATTGCTCAGACCACTGAGTATAGGAATTGGGATAACAAGCATGGGGCTGGATGAACACAGCAGGTCAAGCAGCATCATCGGAGCAGGAAAACTTGATGTTTCGGGCTAGAATTGGGATGTCATGTTGAGGTTGCACAGGACATGAAGAGATCTCTTCTGGAGTACTGTGTGTCATTCTGGTCGCCCTGTTACAGGAAGGATATTATTAAAGTAGAGAGGATTCAGAAAGATTCACCAGGATGTTGCCAGGACTGGAGAGTTTGAGATAAAAAAAAAAACAGACTTCTTTTTCCACTGGAGCACAGAAGGTGGAGGGGGTGATCTTATAGTGGTTTTTAAATCATGAGGGTCGTAGGTAAGTTGAATGACATGGCTCTTTTCCCGAAGGTCGGTGGGTTCAAAACGAGGGGGCATATTTAAATCAAGAGGAAAAAGATTTAAAAAGGACACGAGCAGCAACTTTCTTTTTTAGAGTGGTTTTGTGTGGAATGAGTTGCCAGAGGAAGTGGTGGATGCAGGTATAGTTACAACATTTAAAAGACATTTGGATAATTCATGATTAGGAAGGGCTTGGAGGGATATGGGCCAAACGCAGGCAGATTGGACTAGATAAGTTTGGGAAGACGGTTGGCATGGACCAAAGGGTTTATTTCTAAGCCGTATGAAAATGGCTCTACTACTTCCTCTGACAGTTCATGTCACATGTGACCAACCCTCTGTGTGAAAAAGTTGCCACTCAGGTCCCTTTTAAATTTTTCTCCTAAAATTATGCCCTCCAGTTTTGAATTCTCCTACCCTATATTAAATATCCTGCCAATATTCACCTAAATTATCCATGTATAAAATGACAAACCAATTTTGATAGGTGGTCTAACGCAAATTAGGGTCTTCAGAAAAAGAACTAAAATTTGGAACAGGGTGATGGGAAAGATTTTCTCTGCATCATGGGAAGAGGAGGTGGGAGAGCATATTGAAACCAAATGATGATGTTTGAGCAAGACCTGATAACTCAAAAGGAAGAGAAGGCTTGAAAACTTTTGTCAGTCAACAATATTCTAGAATGCAAGACCTTGCTGCAGGTCTACCCCTATACGTGAGCAAAGTCACGCTGTCAAGGCTTGAAGAATTGCAGAATGTTATGATGCAGCCTGCTTTCACCCTGTATATATAAGTGGAATAATAAGTAAAATTATGAATACACTACTTTCTGGCAACATAATTGCCTGTCAAAATACCAACTTTCACCTGACTAACAATAAGTGTGGCAAGAAAGCAGAATGTAACTTTATCTTCAACCTTGGATTTAATATACAGAACTCTTCCTCGCTGTCAGTAACAGTTATACAGGGTGTGCACATAGGAAACTGTAGAAGCAAAATATAGATGTAGGGTAGTGGAGGAGAGACACTTACCCAGAATAAGTCTTTGACAAAGCAAAGCAATCTGAAATTGGAACATTCCAAGGAAAGACTGACCATAGGTTAAAATGCTGCAGTGCTGAACCTCCAGTCAGCTGACTGCACATCAAATGTCCTCATTAATTTACTAACTACAGTTAGCAGCATTTCAGTTACTCTGCAAGACTGACAACTTTTACATTAACAAATCTGCAGATCCTCCTCACCTTCCCAATAATAAAGCAAGCGCCAGCAATCAAGGCTGTTGAGTACTCCATCCCCTTCACGACATATAACTAGTTCATTCAAATAAAGCTGAATCCAAAAAGAACCTTACCAATGCAGAGAACAAGCTAGAAGCCTTTGCATTCATCCATCAGCATAAATCAGATACTGTATACGAATCAATTTTCAAAGCAATAGAAAGAAGTTGGTAGGTAAAATATGTTTAAAAAAAACCTCCAAGGAAGTTCTTAATGTATTTATTACATTTCACTTACTTCATCAGCTTCAAACAGCTCAAGAATCCCTTAATAAAATCCATTGTTCAAAGCCAGAAACAACAACACAACCACAGTGCCAGTTAAAATCCTCCATCCTCCAAATCTCCTGAATGCTTAGACAACATGAGCAGTGTAATAAAGACATGGGGCAGTTTTGTAAAGACTTCCAACAAAGTGTTCCGCAGGGATCAGTGCTGGGTCCGCTGTTGTTTGTCATTTATATAAACGATTCAGATGAGAATTTAGAAGGCATGGTTAGTAAGTTTGCAGATGATACCTTAATTGGTGGTATAATCAACAGTAAAGGTGGTTATCTAAGATTACAAAGTGGGACTAGTTTAGTTTGGGAAACTTGGTCAGCATGGATGAGTTGGGCTGTAGGGTTTGTTTCTGTGTTGTTATGAGTCTATGATGCTTTTAGTGCTGTCATTTCAAGACAAATACTTGCTAATCTAGTTCTTGATTACAATTCTTCAAGTTGTTCTCAGCACTCAAAAAAACAAAAAAGGCTGATCTCTCATCTTTCACGCTGTAAACACAAAATGTCCCATGTACTCTATGCTTGATAGTTTAAAGCACCCACCTTATCCTCAGTCCATCTGCATATAGTAGAAAGAAACTTCACCCTCTAACCACAGCTAATAACAAGGCCAACACTGACAAGCTGACTATTTTGAAATCAAGAATGAATTAACCTTACAACTCTGCTCTCATGCAAGAAGGTTTTAGAAAATAATTTCAGTGAAGTTTAATGTTCACTTAGTAAATTTACATTAAAGATCTGAATGAAGAATGAAAAGTACAGAAATGTAATTTAACTACCAAAGTTGTGCTTGTCAAAGATTCCAATAACACACTAGCGTGAACCAATAATAGTGGTAGAGACTGGAGTTAATTCAATTAAGATTGCCATGCACTAATAACCCACTCTGGCACAAGCGTAGCTTTGACCAAAGAACAGATTCTGGGAGTCATGATGCCCTCGAGTTGGCAGTCAAAGTCGACATTACTAAATCCAGCTCTTTGCATTCAATCACAGAAATGCAGGTTTGCCATTATGTCAATTCAATAAAGCAGTTTATAAAAAGATCGGTACAGGTTCAGAATCTAACCAAAGGCAGTTACCACTATAATAGGATTGCATACCAGACGTTAAAGTTACTGAGTGACTGCAAGAGGACTATTTGCCTCAAGCAATTACTGCAACAGCACAGGGACATCTGTCCCTGGGAGTTCAATGGGTACTTATCAGTAATCCCTTCCCCTCTGTGGATCAATGTTAGAACTTGATAAACTGCATCCATTGCATTAGAAAAGTTTGATGAATGAAGAAAATAAGAAAACACTACTTGGTATGGACATGTAAAAGGGCTTGCTAACTTTAAAGAGGAAACTACTTCAGGAAATATGTCTAAGATGTTATAAAGCATTTACATTTGCTGAGCAGATATCATTTTATGAACTAATAGTATTGAAGAGCAGGGTGAAGCTAAGATCTAAAGCTAGCCAATTCCAAAAACATGTCTAATGTAAAAGGACAATTTTGAACTTGGCTTACTATTTAGCAACAAGTTCTTCAGTTGGTGTTTGTGATTGAAGGAACAATTAGAGTGACAGGCGTTTTAAAGTTTAAAAAAAAGTGCAGCAGAATTACACAATAAAAATCCAACTACGTTTAATTTTGCAAGGCAGTCCCAGACCTGGAAAATCTACTTAATTAAGAAATTAAAGAAACTGACTCATTTCTTCCCAGAGCCATCAGCATAGTTACCCCTAGGAGTAATGATCTTTCTTTAGTTAGAAAGATAAAGATTAACAGCTGGTCAAGCTCCATTATGGACTTTCTAAAATGCATCTGAAGCCCATTACCCAATACCACAGAACATACTACAATCCACTCCTAATCCACCACCAACATTTGTAATGCTGTACAGTTGACAGCTGTAACAGTCAAAATGTTTCAAGTAAAGTTCTGGGCCAAAGAGAATCCTATCACAACACTCCCATAGGTGATTGCACAATAATACTCGAGCCTACATAAGACCATAAGACATAGGAGCAGAAATTAGGCCATTTGGCCCATTAAGTCTGCTCCGCCATTCAACCATGGCTGTTAAGTTCCTCAACCCCATTCTCCTGCTTTCTCCCCGTAACCCTTGATAATCAAGAACGTATCTATCTCAGTCTTAAATATACTCAATGAGCTGGCCTCCACAGCCTTCTGTGGTAGTGAATTCCATAGATTCACCACTCTGGCTGAAGAAGTTTCTCCTTATCTCCATTCTAATAGGCCTTCCCTTTACTCCAAGGCTGTACCTTGGGTCTGAGATTCTCCTACCAATGGAAGCATCTTCCCAACATCCATTTTGTCCAGGCCATTCAGTAATCTGACAATTTCAATTAGATTCTCCCTCATCCTTCTACACTCCAATGAGTATGGTCCCAGAGTCCTCAAACATTCTTCATATGTTGAGCTTTCCATTCCTGGGATCATTCTCGTGAACCTCCTCTGAACCTGCTCCATTTGGAGTCCAAAACTGCACACAATAGAAAGTATATAAAATATATAAGAGTAGATTAAATAAAACATTATAATTTTGCTCTCTCACTAGTTTATCCACCCCCATCCTCACCACCTCTTCAAAGATGATTCCAGTATAGCATGGTTCCATTATTAGCATCATTTGCATCTATTCAACAAGCTAGACACGGGTCTCAGACCTATGGCTGTAAGAAACTAAAGAAAGTTATGTGCACAGCCCAGACCATCATGGACTCCCCATTTACACTTCTTGTTGCCGCAGAAGGGCTACCAATGTCAAAGTTCCCTCCCACCCCAGGAATGCCCTCTTCCAACTGGCAAAATATATAGAAAACTGAATACATGCACAACAGGTTCAAAAACAGCCTCTTCCCTGCTCTTATTAGACTACTGAATGGATCTCTAACTTCAAATAATGTTGATCTTGCTTTGTGTACCTCCTGTGCAGCCACAACCTCGTATGCGTCACTCTAAGCACCCTATGATCTGTATGTTCTTGTTTGCTACAATCTGCCTGTACTGATCACAAAACAAAGCTTTTCACTGTACTTAGGTACATGTGACTACAATAAAATCAAATCAAATTCAGGTGGTGGTGGGAGCTATCAAGTTCAATCCTGTCCTGCCAACGTTTATACAGGACAATTCAAGTACTCACTAGAAGCCATTTCCTTACACAACATGACACAGCAGCATAATTAGCCCATTGTAAGACAGCAAGCACCTCACTGAGGGCTATCATAGGAATGCTGCAATGTGTTAGGTTTATGAACTTCACTGAGCACTACCATTTTCTAGTTGTCATGAAACATTGATCAAAAATTTAATTCAGATCGCCATGCAACCCATGCTTGCCTTGTCACTAAATCTTGCCCAGTGTGCTCAAGGATAATAAGTCAAAAAAAGTTAAAATATCATTGTTGAGTCAGTGAGCTGTTGAAATGAGAGAGGGTGGGCAAGTGTGCACAGAACAGTCTTGAGCAAACAGAGGAAAAGGACAGAGCTAGAGGGAAAGGCAGGGGGAGAACATGAAAGTCGTCAAGAGAATGAAGCAGAAGGGGAGCAGGTGTTAATTTTATTTTTAAGAAAAAAATCTGACTCATCATTGTGATATCTGAGAAGTAATCAACATGCTTTTCCTTGAAAACTCATTGTTCTACATTCACATCAGCAAAAGCAAAACAAATTCTACCAGTTGTTCAGTTGATTCATGGCAATTCATAGATGGAAAACCCCAACACAGAATCAAACTGACTATCTGAACTTGCAAACATTCATCACAATGTTGTGGTCAGTTTCAACAGTTACATTCAAAACAAAAGGTCACTGTCCCTGTGTGAACTTCTATCTTATGTAAAAACTAAAACAAAGAATTCATCAGAAGTACACCAGGACTCTTGTGTGATTTTTTACAAGTTATTCTGAAACTTTAATCTGATAGCATCACACTAAGTATACCATTTTGCAAGGTGCTAAATTCATTGGGATACTAAGGGTGTGATAAGATGTTATAGAAAATCAGTTTATCTTGGATGATGTCCGGACAACTCTTGGGTCTTTTAACTGACAAGAGTTATAAATCTTCCTTTTGTTGACTGGCAATGGTAAAAGTGAGCACATATTCACCAGGTGATTCACTGGTGATTCACCAGAGTGATCTTCTGGGAGAAACTTGGAAACTTGAAATTTTTTTATTTAAGCCACTGGCGCTCAGGTTGTCAGGTGATTTAATTTAGAACGTCTGAAACTCCTAAGAGAACTGTGGAAGCACCTTCACCCTGCAGGCTGCATCAGTTCAAGAAGCGGAGTCACCACTCTTGCTGGAGGGTAACTCAGGATGTCACTAAGTGCTGGTCATATAAGCGACAACCATACCCTGGAATGAATATTTCATTAAAATCATGAATATCATTTTTAGTTTGTTACGATCTTACTACCTAAGAATAAATTTTAAACCATTACAAATTAACTTTAAGGTAACTTAGAATAACAAACTTTGAGGTTGGTTTGAATTTCTTGTTGCTGTTCAAACAGAATGTAAAATATTTAGATCTGAAAGAAGGACCATTACAATATCTGAGGAGGCCAAAGAGACTGGGAATTACATTACGTGGATCAGTTAGAAAGGGCACCAAATAATTGCCCACCACATTCTATAGTTTCATGAATCTTGTAGTATTTAGTACATAATTCAAAATTAGACATATCAACAGCTTATCTACTGTGTTTATCTTCAGGCTTATATGAAAGAGCTTACTTCGTTAGCTGGATCAGAAGCCAAACAAGTGCAAAAAATGTCTATGTTTTCTTCTTCCAAAACAGAAGATTTGAGCCTACTGGCAGAAACTCCAAGGAAAAGCTTGAATGCCTGCTGACAATAGTCACTTGACATTTTCTAACGCAACCAGTTAAAATTCAATCAAATATCATAGACCTGCGCCTTTTTCTTTCACCAACCCTGTACAGAACACCTGTATCAATCAGGTACTGGCTTACAGAATCAGTGGCATTGCATAGCAACCCGTGCAAATGAAAGGGGAGCCAATGCTCATTCCTTTAGTACAATGTTAACTAAGCCTGTCTAAAAGTCCTATACCAAACCTGGTACAGTAGGTTTCAGGGATCACAGTGGGACATCAATAGTGATATGCGACCATCAAATTGAGATCTGTTTAAATCTATTTGAAGATAGAGAGGGATAAATATTTCCTCAAACGTTGCGGGGCTTTCCAAACCTTTTCCTACTGTGACTGTATTTCACAGCTTGAAAACTTTCATCACAAGGTTGAGGGGGGTGATTCCTGATAGAGCACGAACACAGCTGTAGCAATTCAAGTGAAATTCCACAGTGGTCACTGTTGCCTCAGAACCAAAATTTCATCTCGCACTCCACTTGGAGTCCATGTTTGAAGTAGCCCATTTAGCCTGGTTTCACTAAGGTCAGAAACCTTGCTGAGCATTGCAATAACAAGGTGTAGAGCTAGATGAACACAGCAGGCCAAGCAGCATCATAAGAGCAGGAAAGCTGATGTTTCGGGCCTAGAGTCTAGGCCCAAAACGTCAGCTTTCCTGCTTGGCCTGGTGTGTTCATCCAGCTCTACACCTTGTTATCTCAGATTCTCCAGCACCTATCTCTGAGCATTGCAATATTTGTTTTAACTTTGTCAACTGCAGTGCATCTGAATTACTTCAGGTGTGTGGTGACCTTTCCCTTTCTTAGACTTGCAGCCTCTCCCTGCTCTACACACCACTGGCCAAGGTCTGTGTCAGGGATCTCCACCTACAGGCCCCAGACAGCTTTCAAGAGATAACAAGCATGGGGCTGGATGAACACAGCAGGTCAAGCAGCATCATAGGAGCAGGAAAACTTGACGTTTCGGGCCTAAACCCTTCATCAGAAATGGGGGAGGGGAAGAGGGTTCTGAAACAAATAGGGAGAGAGGGGGAGGTGGATAGAGGATGGATAGAGGAGAGGATAGGTGGAGAGGAGGCAGACAAGTCGAAGAGGCGGGGATGGAGCCAGTAAAGGTGAGTGTAGGTAGGGGGGTAGGGAGGAGATAGGTCAGTCCAGGGAGGACGGACAGGTCAAGGGGGCGGGATGATGATAGGAGATAGGAGATGGGGGTGTGGCTTGGGGTGAGAGGAAAAACAGGTTAGGGAGGCGGAGATGAGCTGGGCTGGTTTTGGGATGCGGTTGGGGGAGGGGAGATTTTGAAGCTTGTGAAATCCACATTGATGCCATTGGGCTGCAGGGTTCCCAGGCTGAATATGATTTGCTGTTCCTGCAGCCTTCGGGTGGCATCACTGTGGCATTGCAGGAGGCCAAGGATGGACATGTCATCTGAGGAATGGGAGGGGGAGTTGAAATGGTTCGCGACTGGGAGGTGCAGTTGTTTGTTGCGAACTGAGCGCAGGTGTTCTGCAAAGCGGTCCCCAAGCCTCCGCTTGGTTTCCCCGATGTAGAGGAAGCCACAACGGGTACAGCGGATGCAGTATACCACATTGGCAGATGTGCAGGTGAACCTCTGCCTGATGTGGAAAGTCTTCTTGGGGCCTGGGATTGGGGTAAGGGAGGAGGTGTGGGGGCAGGTGTAGCACTTCCTGCAGTTACAAGGAAAAGCTTTCAAGAGACACCACTTACCCTGGGCCATATCACAGCCGTTGCCCAACAGCATTCCCTAAAAGGCTGCTACTGCCCCAGGAGTCACTGGATACAACTGACAGACCCCCAAAACAGACTCTACTGCAAGTTGAAGATTATAGTTAAAAATGTAAAAATGCACTTTAACAGTTATTTCATTTACCAATGCAGGATTTTAGACAATGAAAGTACTCTATTTTAATTAAGATACTAGTACAATGTTTTAATTGTGTTTCTGCTAAGGAAGCACCTATAGAATCAATGCTTCATTTAAAGTCTTTTCACTCAGATATGCAACCCCAACTTAAGTGAGGACACCTATACTGCTTTAAAAATAATCTAAGGAAGCTAACTCCTTTCTGATAATGGTTATCATGAGTACCCTCTGTTCGAACTCCCTGGTAGGTCTCCCCTTATCCTTCTCCTCTGTGACTTCTCTCCTTGGAGCAGAGACTTCATAACAGAAAAAGGGGAAACTAAGGGGCTAAAAGATTGAGGAACTTACAATAACTGGTTTCAGTTGAAAAAATGCTTTGGAAAAAACTTCAGGAACTAATTACCAACAAAACCACAGAACCAGAAACGAAACAGAAATTGCTGGAGAAACTCAGCAAGTCTGGCACTGTGGAAAGAATGCAGAGTCAACATTTCAGGTCTAGCGACCCTTCTTCACAACTGACAGGGTCTGATGGGCTTCTTTTTTCATTCTCACATAGGATATGGGAGTCACTGGCTGGGCCAACATTTACTGCCCTTCCATAAGTTGCCTTTATGGAGATGGTGATGAGCTGCCTTCTTGAGCCACTGCAGTCCATGTGCAGTAGACTGTCAATGCCTTTAGGGAGGGAATTCCAGGATTTTGACCTAACAACAGTGAAGGAGCAGCAAAATATTTCCAAATCAGGATAGTGAGTGACTTGAAGGGGAACTTGCATGTGGTGTTTTATCTATCTGCTGCCCTTGACCTTTGAAATGGGAGTGATCGCAGGTTTGGAAGGTGCTGCCTAAGGATCTTTAGTGAATCTCGCATAGTGTAGATTGCACGCACTGCCGGCGAGCATCGGTGAAGGGAGTGGGTTCTTATGGATGAGATGCCAATCAGGGGGACTGCTTTGTCCTGGATGTTGTAAAGCTTCTTGGGTGTTGTTGTTGTTGAAGTTGCGCTCATCCAGGCAATTGGAGAATAGGCCATCAAACTCCTGACTTGTACTTTGTAGTCTTTAAGGAGTCAGGAGGTGAGTTACTCATACAGGATTCCCAATCTCTGACCTGCTCTTGTAACCAGTGTGTTTATGTAGCGAGTCCAATTGAGTTTCTGGTCAATGATAAGCCTGCCAGGCTGTTGATGGTGGGGGATGCAGTGACAGTAATACCACTGAATGTCAAGGGGCATTGACTGGATTCTCTTATTGGAGATAATCATTGCCTGGCATTTGTGTGGGGTGAATGTTACTCACCACTTGTCAGCCCAAGCCTGGATACTGTTCAAGTTTCATTGCATTTGAACATGGACTGCTTCAGTATTTGAGGAGTCAAGTGGTGCTGAACATTATGCACCTGCAAACATCCTCACTTCTAACTTTATGTTGGAGGGAAGGCACTGATGAAGCACCTGCAGATTTATATCTTGTGGTTCTAAACGATACAGCTAGAGGCAGTGGACGCGCTAGTTATATTTTTCCACCATTTTCCAGTTCCTAGAAAAGTGACAGTGGATTGAAGTTAGCCAATGTAACTCTGCTACGCAAGAGAAGAGTAGGGAAGAAACCAAGGAACTACAGGCCTGTTAGCCGAACATTAATTATCAGGAACATGCCAAAATCTCTCCTTTCTTTCAACCCTGAAGTTCCTCTATACCCCTAAGCCCCTGACATCCTTCCTAAATTTGCGTGACATACAAACAGATTCCTTTTGACAATCTAAATGCATAATATGTCCTTCATCAGTTCTCTATTACTTCAAGGAACTGAATGAATTTGTCAGACCCAAAAGGCTTTTAAAAAGGTCCATACTGGCTCTCCCTAACAACACACATTGCTTCATGTGAGAATTAATTTTGTCCTTGTTAAATTTCTAAAAACTATCAACCATTATCATTACAGTGATTGACCCGGTCATTACTAGGTTTATCACTAATCAAAAAAAACTAAACTCACTGTTTCGGATTGCCAGCATCTGCGAAGACGGAAATTGCTTGAAAAAAAACTCAACAGGTCTGGCAGCATGTGTGAAAAGAATGCAGAGTTAAACACTTCCGGTACACTCCAGAGAAACTTTGGCTCCGCTTTCTCTCCACTGTGCTGCCAGGCCTGCTGAGGTTTTCCAGAAATTTCAGTACTTGTTTATTATCGGGTTTATCCCTCCGTTGTTTTGAAAGTGCATTTCACATTTGTGATCCTCCAACACTGTCCCTATATCCAAAGATGACTACAAGATGGTGGTTATAGCTTGTGTTCTTTCCACCTTTCCCTCAGCAACCACTGATGTACCCCATCATTACATCAATCCTGTGAATTCATGCAAAAACAGTGCAAATTTTATGAATTAAAAACAGAGTCAAGGCAAATGAAGATCATGAGTAAGCATCAATCTATCACACGTAGTGCAAGGTTGCAAAATATAGAGGAATTCTGAATTAAAATTCACAGACGAGTTTAACTTGCTATTTTTCAGGTAAAGCAAGTAGAGGCTATTCAGAATACAATAGTGCAACAACACTAAGATTCAACAGGAACCAGTCTCAAGTGCAGAACTAGCAAGATGGTAAGGAATGGAATTCTTCCAGTGGCTTCCATTAAAAAAAAGGATTGGCATTGTCAGCTGGGAAACTAATGTGTCTGGGAGCTACTGGGACATGGTCCTCACAGTGAGTTACAACAAGCAGAGTCAGCACAACAATATGTTTCACTATTCAAGAATTATAGGCTAATGCTTCAAGTTTGTACTTCCAACAGTCTTTAGATAGATTTAAAGGAAGTGTCCATAGGCTTTCCTTCCACTTTTGATTTCTTTGAAACAAATCCACATACCTGAATAATGCACAAAGCCAGTCCACAATTTGGGGAAGAACGTCCCCTCTATGATACACGTCTATTGCTTAAAGCACATCTTTAATTCTTCCTATTCTAATAAAAGATATTAACACCTTGTAAGATAGCAGAGGGGGAAATGTCAGAAGAACATCAGTCCCATGCACTAGCATTCAAAAGCTGAATTCAAGGTATTGGTTCTGAACATGGACGCATGAATTTTTTATAACTATCTGAACTGAATGTGTCAGGAGTATGCATTCTAAACTACATAACACCAAAAACTAAAGAACCTGATTGGTAATAGGAGGAATGTAATAAAATGAATACACACTATCCCATTAAAAAAAATCAAAGTACTCCTGTAATTTATGTTTATTAAGTATAATAAACCAATATTTAGATAAGTTTTGAAACAAGAATGAAAGGTGAAAGACTGTATTTGATGAGACACTGTGGTATGACCTTGCAACCAACACTGCATCTTTTACAGAAAGGCCTTGAAAAATGAAAGTTTGATTGAAATGAAATAGCTGCAACCCACTGAATGGACTATACACGCTTGTGCTCCACAACGCCATAAAAGGATCACCCAGTAGTGTTTCGGGGGTCAACCAGGAATTATTATTCTCAGAGTCCTTAGCACGTTTTCTATGAATGCAGTAAAACATCAGTAAGTTAGAGAGAAATGACAGCTCTCAACTGGTGTACAAAAGAAGACGACTAATTCCGTGGAAAACAGTAACAGCTATGAGCAAGGAAGTGCTCTGCCAAACAGCACAAGAACATACCCTAACTGATTCAATAGAACTGGTCAACTTCCAACAGCTAGCCAGGAGCTACTGAAAATTGTAGTTTTTCAGTAATTTACAACAAGAATGGGAAAGATAAAATAGAAGCACATTATACTGAAAAGTCAGCTCATCAAAAGCATTTCCAAAAAAAAAATCTTACAACACTGTTTGCCAATTTTTTCAGTTCAATGGTAAAATTGTGACCATATTCTCAACTTCTATACATTAATCTGCTTATGTCATCTTTTGAAATGGGTCAGAAAGCTGGAATAAAAATTACTTTACAAAGTAAAATCAGGAGGTTGAATGGCCTTCTGTACTGGAAACATAGAAAAAAAAGGAGTCTGCCACTCAGTCCTTCGAGTCTGCTCTACCGTTCAATATGATCATACAATTTGCTCCGACCCTCTCCCAAATCTTCAAATACCTTTAATCCCAAGAACTATACCTAGCTCCTTCTTGAAAACATTCAATGCTTTAACTTCAATCACTTTCTGTAGCAGAAAATTCCACAGGCTCACCACGCCCAAAATGAAGAAATTTCTTATCTCAGTCCTAAATGGCTGACCCCATTTACTTGGGTTGTGACCCCTGGTTCTGGACTTCCTGGTCATTGGGAACATCCTTCCTATCTTTATGGTATCTAGTTCTGTTCAAATTTTATAGATTTCTATGGGAACCCCCCCATTCTTCTAAACTCCAGTGACAATAGTATTAAACAAGACCAAAACTGCAGACAATACTCCAGACGCCATCTCACCAAGGCCTTGTACAATTGCAGCAAGGCATTCTTGCTACAAAGGCCAACATACCACATCCTTTCTTCACCATCTGCTGCACCTGAATGCTTACTTTTAGCAACTGAAGTGTGCTGACACTCAAGTCTCGCTGCACCTCCAGTTTCCCAATCTTTACTAATCAGCTAATAATCTGTCCTCCTGTTTTTGTTATCTCAAGTGGATAACCTCATGTTTATTCACATTATATTTCAAGTACTACGCATTTGTCCACTTGCCCAAATCACACTGAAGCACCTCTGCAATCGTCCTCACAGCTTACCCTCCCATCCATATTTGTGTCATCTTCAAACCTGGAGCAATTAGTGTTTCCTCCCATAAATCATTAATATATGTTGTGAATAGCTAGGTTCTAAGCACTGATCCCTGTGGTACCAAACTAGTCACTGTCTGCCACCTGGAAAAAAAAATCTGTTAAATCCTACTGTTTCCTGTCTGCCAACCAGTTACTTATCCATGTTAGTGTGCTCTCCCCATCCCATGTGCTTCAATTTTATATGCTAATCTCTTAAATTGGAATTTATCAAAAGCTTTCTGAAAGTACAAGTAATCCATATCCACTGGCTCCCCCTCATCAACTCTAATAGTTACATCCTCAAAACAAAACATCCTATAGTTTTGTCAAGCATAATTCCCCTTAAATCTTTTATAATGGACTACTGCATTTGCTGTACTGATGACTGAGTATTACACATATATACTAAGTTTATTAAAATAGCAGAATCCATTGCAGTTAATTCAGCTTTAATCAGATAGCACAACAGACCTACCTCATGACAAAATAACACTTTTTAAAAATCTACAAGTGCGTAATAGATCCCTGTTTAATAAGGTCACAGGTGGTGATGGTGCTATTTGTGCACAACTGCCCAAGGATCACCACCATACCTGCAACAGCTTCCAAATCAGTTCAACATCTCATCCCCATTGCAAGCACCGATTCTGCACATAAATCAGAGCACTCCAGTTGAGAAAGTCAATTACATTTTTTCACAACAATCTGAGCCTTTTCCATTATTCTCTTAATTAAAAGCAGAGACCTCCATCCCAATAATTTGAAATAGCACAAGATCAATACTGCACTGAGAACTCCTGAATGAATCAATTACACTGACATATAGAGTATCAAAAACACTGTTTTTATTTTTAATCCTTAAAAATAAATGAAAGAAAAGCAATCCTCAGCCAGTGAGAAAATGCAAGCTAGTTATGACAGCCCTGATCAGTAGCACCCAATTTACAGTTTCTATCACCCTTTGCCACATCAACATAAAACCGAGTAATGCTGCTATGCTGCTAAAACAAAAGCTATGCAGAACAGATGATGGACAAGAGGCCTCTTTAGAAATTGTTGCAGTCAGACAAATGCAACATCCATCATTGAAAATGTCTGTGCACAAATTTTTGAAAGTCTGGCTTTTCTAAAGGAATACTATCTAAAGTACTCAGACCAAAACAAAATAACTCCCTAGAACCTGGCAGCACTGTAACATACAAGTGCTAAGGGCCAATACAAATTAATTTAACATACATTTCACAAAATACTCAATTCATTATCTTCCGCACCACATTCCTGTTTTGCTCATGACGACAGAATGATCTGCCACTAAAACAGGGGGCATATTAATGATGACCAATCTCCCATCCCCAGATACTCAAGACAGAACTGCATTACACCATATGATACACCAGCAAATTTATATCAAATGCCACAGAATTTAGTGAACAAGATTCCTCCAACTTGTTGCTGGAGCTACCACACTGTCCAATTTACTCTAAGTCAACACCCTCTTGATGCATGACCTGAACATTTACCTTACCTCAAGAAGAAAAAAATCACATCATAAATCTCTTTCTGCTTCATTAGTTTTTACGCTTGTTGATCGGTTATAAAATCAAAACAAAGTTCTGATAAATGTCCTGAACCAATCGTATGATTTGCAGGAAGACCATCTGAAGTAACTCATTGTCTGATGAAGTTGAAGCAGATGTTACATCAAGAATCTCTCATCTAACTTGTTTCAGTTATCAAAATACAGGGGGAGCATATCCATCCGTTTCCAAGAAGCGGTCACCCAGTCTGTGTTTCATCTCACGATGTAAAGGAGATCATACTGAGAGTAGCAAATACAGATTAGATTAGACTGAACGACAGGTAAATTGCTGCTTTACCTGGAAGGTGTGTCTAGGGCCTTTGACAATAAGGGAGGAAGAGAGAAAACAGGCAGACGTTACACCTTCTGCAATTGCATGGGAAGGTGGCGTGGGCATTAGGGATATTTTGGGAGAGCAGGCAAAATGGACCAGGGTGCCTCAGAGGGAGCAGTCCTTGCGGAAGGCTGACAAAGGAGGGAAGTGTGTGTCTAGCGATGGCACTTCTACTCTCACTGCTCTCCCCTTCCAAACATTTCTGGTCCTCACTTTACACCCCACCAGGATCCACATCTAAAAAGGATCATAAGCCACCATTTCCACCACTTCCAACATCCGTGAAATCCATTAAAAATCAGAAGTAAATATTTTGCTGACACCACTCCCCTCCTTCCCATTGCACAACTCAGGTCAGTCCCTGGTCTCACAGAGGTCATAACCTTCAAACCTCAAAATGGGGTGGCAGTGGAAAACACTGCTTTAGGAAAGTACCCTCAACAAGGTGTTAGAAGCATCACTACTTTTTCCAATTCTCATTTTCTACACAATCACTTCTGTATCAAGCAGAGGACTAATTAAGAGTAAAGTCTATTTCAGATAACAGAGTGCATACTCACTCCAACACAAACATCCCTGTTTTTCATAATTCTATGCAACAAGGTGCAGTCTCTCAAACAGAAGCACGCATTATAATGGTCCAGACAAGAACTAATTAACATACTGTCACACCGCAATCAGTCCCTGAACTCAAACCGCAATCAGTCCCTGAACTCAAACCGCACTTGAAGAGAAGTTCTGAACATTCATATCAGACCCACTCTGAACTCTTATTTCTTGCTCTCCAGATGTTGTCTGACCAGAGTATTCTCAGAAATTTTTATTTGAAGTCCAGAACTGGCATTATTTTCTCTTCTGCCCAACAGCTGTCACGTTTGGTCAGAATGATCTGTTTGCATGGTTCAGGCAAATCTACCAAATCCAGGTAAACTGGTCACAGAACATTAACTCGCATTTCAGATGGAGTTACCCCAGCTGCACACTCAGTTCCTGCACGGACCAGCTGGTAGGAGTATAAACTGACACCTCCAGCCTCTCCTTGCTACAATCTTAAGTCCCCACCTACTTCAAAAAAAAAAACCCATCATTCCCATACCAAAGAAAACACTGCAGCATGCCTCAATGACTACCGCCTGGTAGCTGTGACCTCTAATTATGAAGTGCTTCAAGAGGCTAGTCAGAGCTCCTATCAACGCTAGCCTCTCAGTCTGCCTTGATCCCTTGCAATTTGCCTACTGGCGCAACAGGCCCACAGCAGATGCCATCTCCCTAACCCTACACTCATTCCTGGAACATCTGGATAATAAGGATACCTACATCAGGCTTCTACTTATTGACTACAGTCTTCAACACCATAATCCTAACCAAACTAATCTCCAAACTCTGAGCCTTAGGTCTCTGCTCCACCATCTGCAACTGGATCCTCAACTTCCTGACTCACAGGGCGCAGTGAGGATAGGCAACAGCACCTCCTCCACAACAATCCTCAACACTTGTGCCCCACATGGCTGCGTACTCGGCCCCTTTCTGTACTCTGCACACTCTTGACTGTGTGGCCAAATTTCATCTGAACTCCACCTACAAGTTCGCTGACAATACCACTGTTTAATATCCGGCTGACAACAATGAGGCAGAACACAGGAAAGATAACAATCTCTCCATCAATGTCAGTAAACTGAAGAGCTGATCATCGACTTCAGGAAGCAAGGACAGCACACCCCTACCTACATCAATGGAGCTGGTATACGGCATCAAGTTGGAGTGACAATCACCAACCTACCCTGGACCACCCACGTTGATGCAACACCAAGAAGGTACAACAACACTTCGTCCTCAGAAAGCTAAGGAAATTTGGCATATCTGTAAGGACTCTCACCAACTTTTATAGGTGCACCAGAGAAAGCATTCAATCTGGATGCATCATGGCTTGGTACAGCAACTGCCCAGCCCAGGACCGTAAGAAATTAGACGGTTGTGAACACAGCCCAGTCCATCACACAAGCCAACCTTCCATCCACTGACTCCATCCACATTTCTTGCTGCCTCAGCAAGGCAGCCAACATCAAAGACCCCTCCTGCCCCGGCCATTACCTCTTCCATCAGGCAGAAAATTCAAAAGCCTAAACAAACGCACCAACAGGTTCAAGAACAGCTTCTTCTGTTAATAGACTTCTGGATGAATCTCTCAAATTTTCTAATGTTGACATCACTTTTTGTGCACATTCTTTGAAGGCATAACTTTGTATTCTTCACTCTGTTCAATCACCCTATGATCTTTGTAAAGTATGATCTGCCTGTAATGCATGCAAAACAAAACTTTTCACTGTACCTAGGTACATGACAATAATAAATCAAAATCAGCAATTTCAGAGAAATTACAATTAAGAGAATGCAAAATGCAACAAAGCACAGCAATGCTATGAGGGTCTCAAACCCCAATGGCTCTTAGCTTCTGATACAGCCATGTCATTTCCCTCGCCCGCACCCCCCCGCCAAAATGTATTTCAGTCACGAAATTTGTCCATTATATAGCAGTTCCAAACAGATGTTGCATCCAATTTAATACAAGTCAGTTGTTTTGAATACAGTGTACGAAGTGCACACTTACCATCACAGGTTGACTTTGTGATACATAAAACCCAACAAATTTTGCAGTCGCTAGCCCCTAAGTGCAGTGGGAGGTCACACACAATGGCTTTTTCCCCTTTGAGATTCTGCAGTGGCCACTCCAAGATTTAACACAGCCCTAGATCTTGGATGTGCCAGTGTCTAACACTCAGTTCACAACAATTCTTTGCACTGTACAACCAACAAGCTCCAGGGAGACCAAAGTGCATCTGTCACCATGTTGTCGACACGCCAATAGTAGTTAATATTTCTGTCACCAGTGTCCTCCTGTGGAAACAGCCCTCACAGACCACAGTCCTTCTTGGGAGGACATACTCAGCATGAACCCGAAGAAAAACCACTGCACCTTCCAGACCTGTAATTTGCCTTTGAAAAGCAGGTTGTGGGCAATGGTCTCTTCCCCACATGGTTGCATCAACGGAGCAGTGCAGAAGAGGTTACCTTCTAGATGTTCAGGCAGGATCTGATGGCCCTTTTCACCATTAGACTGTCTCCGTGTTTGAAAGCTCTGGAAATGAAGCATTTTGCCAAATAACAGAGTTTACTTGGGGAACTAGACAACAGGATCCACCATCTCTTTTCCCCCTCAGGGCCACAGTAGTGTTACATGCAGACCACTGGCTGATCAATTTGTGGTCCAAAGTGTTTTTCTGCATCTAGCTTCTCCACAATGGACAGGTAATATACTGACTGAAGCACTCTACAGAAATACAGTCAGACCCATCCTTCCCAATAACCAGGGATAAGCCAATCACAAAGTAACACTTTGTATGCGTATCAAGGGTCTGTCATCATGCTATGTATAAATGCTGCAACTGGAAGCTCAGGCACTCTCCAGAGTCTGGAAGAAATGTGTCTCAATGTGCTGTCACACTCCTCGAATTCTTATTGAACTACATTGGTCACTTTGGTCTCTGTTGTCCCTCAGCTGTAGGCCATGACAAGGCTACTCCTTCAGGCTTCTCTGGTTCTCCAGTAGTTTCCTACCATTTGTGGAACTTTAGCAGAAGAGACTCAAAGTTCACACCATAAAAGCAGATTAGAATGTTTCCGCAAGGCAGGTTCTATCACCATATCCACAAACCATACAGTTTTAATCAAATTCATGACTGTTTCTTCAATTAGCATATCCTCTACCCCCAACTATAAACGAGACTACACACAAGTTTCCTATCACAATAGTACAGGCAGACCACACCACAGTTTAACGTCACACATGAACCACAATACAGGCAAACCACACCACGGTTTAACATCACACCTGAACCACAATACAGGCAAACTGTACCACAGATTCACATGACACCAGAACCACAATACATGTAGATTTTTTCATTCCCTCACAGTACGTGGTGTCACTAGCTGGGACAACATTCATTGCTCACCCCCAGTGGAACTTGAGAAAATGATGGCAAGCTGCCTTCTAGAATCATTGCAGCCCTTGGAGTATAACTCGACTTTTATGAAGAGAATTTCAGGATTTTGACTCAGTGATACGGGAAAAAAAACCATGCTAAGTTCCAACTCAGGGCGATGTGTGGCTTGGAAGGGTACTTGTAGGTGGTAAAAGTCACTGTTTTGGAAGGTGACAAGTTACTGAAGCACATCTTATGGATGGTACACAGCGAATGCTGAACGTGGGTGATGGAGCACCTGTCAAATGGCTGCTTTGTTCTGAATGACATTGAGCTTCTACAGTGTTGTTGAAACTGCACCCACCCAGCCAAAGGGAATTTGGTCACACTCCAGATTTATGCCTTGTTGACATTGGCTTTTGGAACTCATCTGTTGAGTTCATTCCCAAGGAATTCCCAGTCTTTGAACTGCTCTTAAGCCACAGTATATACATGTCCAATCCAGTTCAGTTTCTAGTCAATGATAACCCTCAGGATATTGACAGTGGGGGATTCAGTGATGTCAATGCCAGTGATTACGCAGGGGAGATGGTTAGATTCTCTATTATTGGTGATAGTCATTGTCTAGCATTTCTGCAGCATGAATGTTTCATGTAACTTATCATTCAGAGCATGAACGTGATCAGGTCTTGCTGCAAATGAACACAGGCTGCTTCAGTTTCTGGGCGGTTGTATATCATGCTGTACATTGTACAAATAGCAGCAAAAACCTTCACTTCTGACCTTACAGTGGAGGAGAAGACATTGATAAAGCAACTGAAGATGGTTAGTTCTAGTGCACTACCTGGAGGAACTTCTACACAGAGGTGTCATGGAGCTGAGATCATTGAGCCCTAACAACCACCATCTCCCTTTCTACTAGTTCATATCAAGTAGTGTTTTCCCATTTCTCTGGCTCCAGTTTTGCTGAAGCTCCTTAATGTCACTCTCACTTCTCCTCAAGCTCAACACTGTTGTCCACATTTGCTCCAGGCTGTAACAAAGTCAGAAACTGTGTGGCTCCTATTCATACTGAGCGTCAATGGGCAGGTCATTGCTGTGCAAGTGCCACTTCATAACACTGTTGACAAGACCCTCTATCGCTGTTCTAATGATCAAGAATAGGCTGATGAGGTAGTTACGGATCAGGTTATTTTGTTCTTTTTTTGGATGTTTGTACAGCTCAGTTTCAAGTCTCACCTGATCCAAAATACAGACAAACTATACGGAGTTTCACGTCACACCTGCACCAAGGTGAAAACAAAACTATGAAGGGTCATAACATTGAGGCTATGGGCCACATGCAGGAAAGTGAGATTAGTATAAATAAGCTGGCACAGATTCAATGGGCTGAAGGGCCTCTTACATGGTTATTAGAGTAATACAGCATGTTATGTACTGAGTTTCATAGAAAGCAGGAGCAAGATTAGGCCAAGCAGCTCTTCGAGCCTGCTCCACCATTCAATATTTTTGTGACTGATCCTCTCTCATTGCCATTTTCCCACCTTTTCCTGCATATCCCTTGATGCCTTAATACATATTTTTCTTGCATATATTCAGTGACTTGGCCTCCACAGCCTTCTGCAGTATAAAATCCCACAAGTTCACTATCTTTTGAGCGAAGAAATGTTTCCTCATTTTAGTCCTAAATGATCTAGCCTGTGTCCGAAGGCTTTCTCCCTGCATATATTCTGTCCAGTCCTGTGAGAATTTTAGACATTTCAATCAGATCACCTCTCATCCTTCCCAATCCTACTGAATAAAGACTCAGTTGAATCAATCTCTCCTCACAGGACAGTTCTGCCATCCCTGATACCTGCTCAGTGAACCTCTGCTGCACTCCCTCTATGGCAAATATATCCTGTTTTAGGAAGGAGAACAAAACTGCACACAACACTCTAGGTATGGTCTCACCAAGACCCTGTACAAGGGCAGTAAGGTATCCCTACTCCTGACTTCTAATCTTCTTGCAATATATACCATTTCCTTTCCTAATTGCCAGCTGCACCTACCTACTTTCATTGGCTGGTGTACACTAATACCATAATCCTTTGCGCACCCATGCTTCCCAATATATCGCTTCATATCTGAATCAAAATACAAACTATAGACAGTTTCATGGCACACCTGGACCACAATTCAGACAGTTGCACCTCAGTTCCAGGACACACCTGAACCAAAATTGAGGAAAACTGTAATTCAGTTTCATAAACTGAACTACAATACAAGCAGCTGCACTTCAGTTCAATGTCAGACTCAAAACATATTACAGGCAGACTACATAGTTTAATATCATATATGAACCACAATAGAAGTAGACTGTATTCCTGTTTAATGTAACACCTCAATAATATGTCCAGCACTTTCCCACTCTCAAAATGATCTTCCAGTCTAAGTCACATGCTTGTGACCCAAGATTACCCTCAAAGGCATAATGGAACATAGTTCCATTTCCTACATGACTCTTGAAGTGTAGTCACTGTTACGTGTTGTTGAAAGCAAACTGTTTTGGGATATCCTGGAGCACTGTATCAGTGGAAGTTTACTTTCCCCTTCACACAACGTAGCAGAAGTTGGTAGAATGCAGGCATCATAGTGTACAAACCAGATGCCAGACAACAGGATTTGAGTGGATAATCAATTTCAAACTCAACTAATTTTTGACATGTTTCCGTGCGAATTCAGTTACTCAAAGGCAAATTTTTTTCTACAAATTTCAATATTGCACAAATTTTACACATTTCTGTCAGGGTGCTTTTTAAAAAAAACAAAATAGAATTGAACTTGCCTTTACTCCAATTCATAATAAAACTTTTAAAAGACATAGCCATCATAGCAAAATACAGCTAAAAGTTGCCCTAGTCTTACCCGATCATAGGGCTGCTCTCGGAGATAGAGAAGACTGGTGGTGATTTAACTGGAGGGCCACCATTCCTCAGACAAGGGGAGAGGGCGAGGAGGAGAGTCTTTCGCGGCAACCCTAGCCAGCACAGGAACCGAACCCATGCAGTTGGCATCATGCTGTATTGGGAGCCAACCATCCAGCCAAGTGAGCTGACCAGCCACCTCTCTTTACAGCTAATGTGTAGTCAGATGTTCATTCTCTTTCATATCCCAAAAGTATTTTACATGAAAAAGATTAAGGGTCAACATTTTCACTTCCACTGCTGTGAGAGATGATGTCATTGTCAATGAATGTAAATACTTGTAATTAAACTAATCACCTTCACTGCAACTAATAGTCAGGATATTAACCGAAGTGTATTAAAAATATTCATGAGTAGTATGTTAATTTAAGATTAAACATGCTTTTGGTGAGAAGAATATTACAATAAGACTACTGCTCAGAACATGGCTACTAAACAGCAGAAAATTCTAAAATAAACATCAAAACAGATCTATTTGCCTATAACTTTAACTCTTCTCATTTGCAATATCTCTCAGGCACATGCTAATGGATAAACTCACTGAGTACATCAACAATCCAAGTCCATTTTTGTTGGCACTACATGAATTTCAGTTAACATTAGCCACCAGGTATTTGTAATGTGGAATCTGAATATACAGGTAAATATTCACCATTTGGAAATCCATTTCATGACTTGGCTTCATTCAAAACCTTGAATGAGTCTCAATGTTGACAAAGGTCAATTTTTTTTTTAAATTGGAGACATGGGTGGCATGCTAGTGTTTATTTCCCTTCCCTTCTTGCCCTCACACACAGCCCGCTTTAGCACCTTTCCAAAAATATTAATTATGCTTTTTTCACAGTGACAATCAGAAATAATAGCGTGCACACATACCACTTACAGTCAGGGCTCACTGCATGTTAAAATAGGCATGTCATAATGGTTCAAACATTGCTTCTGTAGAACTGGGTCTCAGGGTCCTAGGACACAATTTTATAGGGACTTCAGCAAAGCTGCAGTGACCTTCCAAGTACTCTGATGCAAGATCTACAGTGATACACTTCACTAGGGTCTGCGCACTGTTAAAAGCTGAGTTTCTACGAGATTCCTGACTATTTTTAAAAAGAAACAGAGTATTTGGGTCAACCATTTCACACTACTATATGGTTTGAATTGTCAGAAAACTCAAAGGGCAAACTTGAATGAAAGTCTAATTTCCCTTGACTTTTGGAAAATTGGAAGTTTTATTCTCTCCCTGAAATCACGTCTGAAAATTCAGGTTTGAGAAAAAACATCCTTTTAAATTCCAGTAATCATACCACATAGAGGTTGGGGATTAGAAAACTGCATTTACCCAAAATAAAAATGCGTCCACCAACAACTGGCGTATGTTTTTAGAAGTTATGGCATACAATGATGGGTACATTAAGTTAGCCAATTATTTTCAGCATATTATAGTCTCTAAAACAATATTTGTATTGTAAAATCAAGCCTTCAGACAAAGATCAAACAACAATCCACTGAACTTCCCTATAAGTTGCACAACTTCAGGGCATGCAGTTTTCTCCTTTCTGAAACAGTAGTGCACTAACCTAAGTTAGTCAGAATTTATCTACACATTTAAGACCAAACATGTAATGAAAGGGTCAAAAAAAATCTATTGATGATTCTTAAAAGTGACCACCAACAAAATCTGCAAACGATCAAGTATTTCAACTAAAAACTCAACCTAAGGTGGCAGGAAAAAAAAAAATCACGATAAAAATCCACCAACTTACAGAAGATTCAGTACAACTTTAAGTATTTTAGGTGGAAATTTTTTTTAAGAAAAAAATGACAGTCACCTACATTGATTTGTACCACACTGACTGACCATCCCACTATATTAAAAAAGATATAAAGCAGACAAACCAGACATTCAAATAAATGCCAAACTGGTCGTAACAAGGTCAGACTGGTGAGAATCAGAGGGTTAAAAACTGACTCATCTCCCAAAGACTTTCACCTCAAGCATGTGAAGAAAACGAACCCATAGAAAAAAAAAAGAGGGAGGGGGAAATTCCAACCCTGCAGGGCAGCATAAACTGTACATGGGGAGGTGGGCAGCCATGAAGCATTGAAAACTAAAACCTAAAACGAAGGATGAAGGAAGATGAAGCACAATCAAAGGCCTGTTAGGGAAACCCTTCCACTGCTTTTTTCAGTCCTTCGTCCCACACAGATGAGTATCAGTGAATACAGTCAATGGCAGAACAAAATTCACTGTTACCACGTGCAGCCAGTGACAAACAGACCTCCCCCCCCACCACAAAAACACATTTTAACACATCAACAATTATACCTTTAAAGAGACATCGCTTCACTTCACACTGATTTTAAGAAAAATACAATTCATTCCTGCCAGCTCCAAAACCCGACGGACCTCAACTCTCCCAAATTTAAAAACAACCACATCCCCAATATTGACAGACATACCCTATCTCCATAATACCCTGTAACTGCTCTGCAGAATAACACTGACAACATACCGTACAACACTTCTCCCACATTATAACACTAACCCTCCAACCTAACTCCTCTCCAACATTAGCACAGATTTGCCCCACATCCCTTTACAAGATGCCTAACACTTCTCCAATAATATTGGCAGATATACCCTCCTACGCTCCCAAATACCCCACAAACTCTCTCCAGCATTATAAGACTCTCACGCACATAAATCCCAACTCCTGTCCCCAATATCCCACAAACCATCTCTAACATTAACAACGTTGACAGACTTAAAACACCACACAACCCTTCTCCAACGCTGACACAGAATACACACACTTCCCCGTTCTCCAACATTGACAGAGAATCACACCCCCCCAACTCCAACAATGACAGAGAATTACCCCACAACAATCCTCCCCCCCTCAACCCCTCTCTCTTACCAGAACGGAAAACATTTTCTCTTTCTCTCACATGATCCATTCCACAGTCCGCCATGGCACATGAGGAGGGAAGAGAGGGAACATAAGGAGGGGTGGGAAGAGAAAGAGACGGGAGGCGAAATCAGAGAGAGAGAGATCCACCGCTTTTTAGAAAGACATCCTCGTTTTGTGTGTGTGTGTATATGTTTTATAATGCGTGTATATGCCCTGCCCTCTCGGGTTTGCCTTCCTCTCCTTCACACATTCATGGCTGCACGCAAACAACAAAAAAAAGGGGGAAAAAAAAGGTGATTTTCTCTCTCTCGCGTTGTTCAACAGATGGTGGAAAGGGGGGATTTCTTTCTCTCTCTCTCCACCCCCCCCAACCACTCTTCTTCTCCTCCTCCTCTTTTTTTCCCTCCTCCTTCCTTCCTTCCTGGTGTGCGTATATATATTTCCTCTGTCTGTGTACGCGCGTGTGTGTGTGTGTTTTTTTTAAATGACACCAAACACTGAACAGCCAAAGTGCGCCATGGCGAGAGGCAGCAGAGAGAGAGAGAGGGAGAGGGAGATAAACACAAAATGGCGGCGGCGGTGAGGGCGCTACTGCTGTCACCGGGGGGAGAGAGAGAGAAAGACAGAGAGGCGGGGGTGGGGAAAGAAAAGAAGGAGGGCAATAAATAACACACCGAGGGTGGGAGGGGGAGGGAAGAGATAGAGGAAACAAACTCAAAAACAAACAAAATAAAACCGCTTCCCCTCGCAAAAATATAGTTTTATATCCTGAAGAGAAACTGAGAGGGAGGGGAGGAGAGGGGCAGCACCCACAAACCCTTGCGCCGCCCGGTCCGCGACCGTTGGCGGAGAGCTCGAGCCCCGATCAACGTGCGTGTGTGTTTTTTTAAAACTTTTTATTTTGGGGTAAAAAAGAAACAAATAAAGTAAAATTACACGTTGGAGGTTGAGACTTTTCTCTTTTTTTTTCGTCGCGTTTCACCCCCGCCCCGTCAGAGGGTCACGAGGGGTGCCTGCGCGTGCGCGCTTGCCTCCTTCTCTTCCCCGCTTCGACGCACGCGTCCTCTCCTCCCTCCCAACGCACGCACAAACCGAACGGGGGAGGAAAAAAAAGGGGAAAATCATTTCCAGCTCCGAAAATACAAAAATCCGTCGCTGGTTTTGTCCGCCGCAGGCGAGAGATTGCAAGGCGGGCTCTCTGATGCAATGTTTGGTTAGGCGGCGCGGTTTTGTTGTTGTGAAATAAAAGCGTATTTAAAAAAAGAGGTGAAGGGAAAAAGTGGGGGAGGACTTCCCATCGTGCCTTTCGCGAGCGTGTGTCGGGAAGCTCGGACGTCGATTGGAAGGTTTTGACTATTTTAATTTAACTTCTTTTCACGTCGAGGAGCAGAGTTTGTCGCAGTTTTGGGAGTTTGTGTGTGTGTGAAGGGGCAATAAAAAGGGTTTAGGAGGTACCGCTGGCTTTCCTAAGGGAAGGGAAATGGCAACGTCGCCCTTGGCAACCGCCGACGCCCTGGCCATAGCAACCGATGGAGGTGATGGGGGAAGGGCAAGTAAACTTCCCATCCCCCCCCCCAACTCTCCTTGAGGAATTTCTCATGCAAGGAAAGGTCAGAGGGGAGAAAAATAATTGGGCTTATTCCCCCAGGAGCAGAGAAGAATGACCCTCGTCAAGGTGTCCAAAGTTTGGAAGAAGGATATTTCTGCCTGGTGTGTCAGCAAAACCAAGCCTCATGCCGTCCAGACAACCAGCAAGTGACAGGGGAGGAACCTCTTCTTCAGCCCAAGGGACCTCTGACCTTGTCCACCCCAGTCCCGACCCGAGGGAGTTGGAACGCCCTTTCTGATGAAGGGTTTAGGCCCGAAACGTCAAGTTTTCCTGCTCCTATGATGCTGCCTGACCTGCTGTGTTCATCCAGCCCCACGCTTGTTATCTCTGCCTGCAAAAGTGGCTGGAGGCGGATTCCATCATTTCTGCGTCAGGCCTGCTGCAGTGTTCCCTCAGTAGGGGTGATGAACCAGTGGTCCTCTTGCTGGACTGTCAACTCAGAGACCCAGGCAATATGTACTTAATATTGTGTAACCCAGGGACCAGGGTACGAATCATAGGATCCCTACAGTTTGGAAACAGGCCATTCGGCCCAACAAGTCTACACTACCCCTCTCGAGCATCCCACCCAAACCCATTCCCCTATTCCTGCATTTTCCCATGTCTGACCTATCCAATCTAAACATCCCTGGGCACTGTGGGCAATTTAGCATGGCCAATCCACCTACCCTGCACATCTTTAGACTGAGAGGAAACCAGAGCACCCAGGGGAAACCCACACAGACACAGGGAGAATGTGTGAACTCCACACAGACAGTTGCCCGAGGGTGGAATCAAACCCAGGTCCCTGCTGCTGTGAGGCAGCAGTGCCAACCACTGAGCCACCACAGCAGATGGTGGAGTTTGAATGTGATAAAAATCCGTAATCGAGGGTCCAACGATGACCGATTGTCAGGAGGGGTGGAAAAGCTTCCTTCAGGGAACTTTCTTGCCTGGTCTGGCCTATGTGTGACTCCATACCAACAGCGAGGTCCTGAGAAAGGGTCATTCGACCTGAAATGTTAACTCTGATTCGCTTTACAGATGCTGCTAGACCTGCTGAGCTCTTCCAGCAATTTCTGTTTTTGCCCTACAGCAATGTGGTTGACTTAACTGCTGGTCTAGCAAGTGATATAGAACAGTCCAGCACAGTGCAGGCCCTTCGGCCCACAATGTTGTGCCAACCTATTATCCTACTAAGATCAAACTACCCTGCATACCCTACATTTTACTATCGTCCATGTGCCTATCCAAGAGTCGCTTAAAAGTCTCTAAAGTATCTGACTCCACTACCACTGCCGGCAGTGTATTCCACACGCCCACCACTCTCTGTGTGATGAACCTACCTCTGACATCTCCCCAGTACCTTCCTCCAATGACCTTAAAATTATGCCTCCTCGTAATAGTCATTTCTGCCCTGGGAGAAAGTCTCTGATTATCCACTTTATCTATGCCCCTCATCATCTTGTAAACCTCTATCAAGTCACCTCTCATCCTTTTTCGTTCCAATGAAAAAATCCCTATCGCCCTCGACCTTTCCTCATAAGACCTGCCCTCCAGACCAGGCAGCATCCTGGTAAATCTCCTCTGCACCTTCTCTAAAGCTTCCACATCCTCCCTATAGTGAGGCGACCAAAACTGAATACAATATTCCAAGTGTGGTCTAACCAGGGTTTTATAGAGCTGCAGCATAACCTCGAGGCTCTTAAACTCAATTCTCCTGCCAACATCCAATCATACCCTCATCCTGTGAATGAATTAAAAAAAACTGCAAGAACAGCATCTCATTCACCACCCGGGGACTTTGTAGCCTCTAGGACTCATCATTGAGTTCAAAAATCTTAGAGCCTTCCTTTTTCTTAAAATAAAGCCCACCCCACACCTGGGGTGTTGTAGCTATGACGTGGGTTGTTCTGAGCACAGGCACCCATTCTCACCTCTGACTAGTAGGTCTATTATCACATTATATGGGTTGCTTTCTGTCCTACTTTTAGCTTTTATCACCAGCTATCCATAATGTTCTCATTTACCTACTCCTTTCATATATATCTCCCTCTAAGCCCCATCTCCCCCTATCCGCACACCTTGTCCCTACACCACAAACTTCCTCTTCAGCATAAATACCACTTCTTCTGAGCTGCTCGCAGTTCTGATGAAAGGTCACCAAACTGGAAACATTAACTCTGCTTTCTTTCCACGGTTGCTGCTGGACCTGCTGAGTTTCGCCATGTATTTTCTGTTTATGTTACAGATCTCCTGCATGCACAGTTTTTTGTTTTAGTCCATTCATAAATACATTAAAGGGAAGAGGTTAATCATTAGGGATTAAGGGGATAACCTGTGTGTGAAGCCGCAGTATTTTGTAAAGGTGTTGAATGAATGTTTCTCTTTGGTCTTTGCTCTGGAAAAGGAAAATGTCAGTGTGGAATTCAGGTAAAAAGGACTGTGAGAAACTTGCACAGGCTTAAAAACAAACGAATCCCTGGTTCGGATTAATTGCATCTCAAGCTGCTGTGGGAGGTGAGGCAGGAAATTGCAGGGGCTCTAACACAAATTTTTAATTCCTCTCTGGCCACTGTGTAAGTGCCAGAGGACTGGTGGATGGCGAATGTGGTTCCACTTCTTAAAAAGGGTGGTAGAGATGAACCAGGAAGTTACCAACTGGTGAGTCTCACACCAGTGGTTGGAAAACTATTGGAGAAAATTCTGAAGGAGCAAACTAATGACCACTTGCAATGGCATGGGTTATTTAGAGATAGTCAGAATGACTTTGTTAGAGAGAAGCTGTGCCTTACCAGTTTGTCAGAATTTTTTTGAAAATGTGATCAAATGTGAAGATGAGGGAAGTTCAGTTGATGTAGTTTATGTGGATTTTAGCAAAGCTTTTGACTCCCACATGCGATACTGAACGAGAAGGTTAGAGCGCATGGAATTCAGGGAAACTTGGCGAGATGTTTCAGAAACTGGCTTAGTAATAGGACACAAAGGTTAGTGGTAGAAGGCTGTCGGAGTGACTGGAGGCTGGTGTCTAACGGTGTACCGCAAGGATCAGTACTAAGAACCTTATTATTTGTTAAATACATAAATGATATGGATAAAAACATGGGTAAAAGTTAAGCAAATTTGCAGAATGGTAGAGTAGTAAATAGTGAAGAAGATGGTTGTAGGTTACAGGAAGATATAGATGGGTTGGTCAGATGGGTATTTGACCTTGATAACTGAGGTGATGCGCTTTGGAAGAAGAAACAAAATAAATAAGTATTTAATAAATGACAAGACACTGGGTAGCTTAGAGGAACAGAGGGATCTTGGAGTAATCACAGATTCCTGAAGTCAGCAGAGCATGTGAATAGAATAGTTAAACAGGCATAATGGGACACTTGCTTTCATTAGTCATGGCATAGAGTTCAAGAGCAAAGAGGGAATGTCGGAGTTGTACAGAGCATTGGTCAGGCCACAGCTGGAATACTGTGTACAGCTCTGGTCACCTTACTACAGGAAGGATGTAATGGCACTAGAGGGAGTACAGAGGAAGTTCACTAGGATGTTGTCCAGAATGGACAAATTGAGCTGTAAGGAGAGACTAAATAGTCTTTTTTTCCCTTTAGACCAGAGGAGACCAAGGCAGGGTGAAACGATTGAGGGGCATGGACTGGGTGAAAGAGAGCAGATGTTCCCTTTGGAGATAGTAGGAACTGCAGATGCTGGAGAATCTGAGGTAACAAGGTGCAGAACTGGATGAATATAAACAGGCCAAGCAGCATCAGAGGAGCAAGAAAGCTTGACGTTTCGGGCCTAGACCCTTCATCAGAAAAGTCCTTCATTTTTCTGAAGAAGGGTCTAGGCCCGAAACGTCAGCCTTCCTGCTCCTCTGATGCTGCTTGGCCTGCTGTGTTCATCCAGCTCCACACCGCGGTATCTCAGATTCTCCAGCATCTGCAGTTCCTACTATCCCCAGCCAACACTTTCCATTATTGACACCCAGAGGGATGAGGGCCTGGCTGACACGTTCCCCTATTGACAATGAGAGTGAGGACGGCCTGGCTGACACCTTTCCTTATTGACGCTGAGGAAGTGGAGGGCCTGGCAGACCCTATTCCTAATTGACACCCAAAGAGAGGAGGGCCCAGTTGACACCGGGAGAGCGGAGGGCACGGTTGACATATTTTCTTATTGATATCCAGAGAGAGGTGGGCCCAAACGACACTTTCCCTAATTGATACCAGAATGAGGCCGGCCAACACGTTTCCTTATTGACACCGAGAGTGAGTAGAGGTGGCCGACACCTGTCCTTATTGACACCGAGAGTGAGTAGAGCTGGCCGACACCTGTCCTTATTGACACCGAGAGTGAGGAGAGGTGGCCGACACCTGTCCTTATTGACACCGAGAGTGAGTAGAGCTGGCCGACACCTGTACTTATTGACACCGAGAGTGAGTAGAGGTGGCCGACACCTTTCTTTATTGACGACGAGGGCCTGGTCGAAATCTTTCCTTATTGACACCCAGAGAGCGCGGAGGACCCAGCCGCCATGATGTTGTCCTTCCCCCACTTTCACTTTCCAGCTTTATTGTTTTATTTTACGTCCACACGCACAAAGCAGAGCAAATGACCACACTTTCTATACATATTCGAAAGAAAAAGATAATTCCCCTCGTGGTCCCCGTCGTTTCGGGGCGTGACGTTTGACCCAGTGAGGGGTCAGAGGTTACCGGGACAAGATGGCGGCGCCCAGGGCGATGGGAGCGTGAGGGCCTTACACGCCAGGACTGGAAGCGCGGCTGCTTGCTGTAACCGGACTGAGGTTCTCCGGTGTCCGAGGGAAAAGGGGAAGGTGGTGGTGAGCTTCTGCCCGCGGGGCCACGGAAACCCAGGAACTTCCTGTGGGTCTGTTTGCAATCTGCGGCATCCTGAGGAGGCTTGACAGGGTAAATGGTCACATTGCCTGGTGGAGGTGGTTAATGTAGTTATAGGATACCGAGATACTGGTTTGAAACCGGCTGAGGAAAGAAAGTCTTCCAGGGCAAGTGCATGTGTAGGATTGTCACCCTCAGAGCGCTATGGAGAGAAAGGAGGGAGATAGATTTCTTGGATACCACAGAGTGTGGAGCTGGAGGAACACGGCAGGCCAGGCAGCATCAGAG
>JAHRHZ010000180.1:40105-54044 GCA_024137785.1 Ginglymostoma cirratum | reverse complement strand
ACCCCCAGACCCTGACTGATTCACCCAGCTCGGGGACAGTCTGACTGATTCACCCAGCTCGGGGACAGTCTGACTGTAACCCCCCCCCCAGATCCTGACTGATTCACCCAGCTCAAAGTATTCAACCCAGTGCATCTTCTCCAAGCAGAGTTGGAAGCTTTGCTGGTTTTTGTAACTTTCCATCCCAGCTGGTACTGCTTCCATCACCTGAGTTATCCTGAGCTTTGAAAGAACAAGTTTTTACAGAGTGCGGGATTTGGGACTAGATCGGATTGAAGAATCTTTCACGTTTTTGTTGAATGTAGGAAGGGGAGCCTGAGTGTGCACAAGGAGGATCCCGTGGTAAAGAATCCATTTCTACAACAGCTCGACAGGCTTGGGGTGAGTATTCCTCAGACCGCTGTTATCCCGGGGACTCCTCCATTCTGTTTGTTTTACTGTCTGTGTTCGAAAGCACCATGTACATAACATTGTCTGGTGTTCCAGTAACCCCAGCTCTGCATTTAAATCTCCACATCCCAGTCGTTGTGGTACAGATTCCCATTGCGTTCCACCATTCACTGGGTGTGTGTAACCCTGCTAGGCTCAGTATTTATTGTTCCCTCCCTGATGTCCCTTGAGCGAGTGGTGGATGATTCAACTTCTGGACTACATCTGAGCAGCTTTCTCCATCCACTTCAAAGGGCAGTCGAGAGTCGTCCACGTTGTTGTGGGTATGGAGTCACGTGTAGGCCCAGACAGGGTTGGATTGGCATATTTCCCTCCTTAAAGGGCATCAGTGAATCAGCTGGGCTTTTTACAACAAGGCAATAGTTTCATGGGCACTATTACTCAGACCAGCTCCAGTTTTCGGACTGATGTAGTTCACTGAATTTAATTTGGTGGAGATTTGAGCTCCTGTTTCTGGATTGTGAGGCCAGGCCTCTGGGTGAGTTTCCACAGCATACAGCACAGCGTGTCCCAGGGTGGGTTCAGCGATCTTCCTGCAGGTTCTGGGGTGAGGTCTGGTGTCCAGTGAACCCCCACCACCACCCACTGCTCTGTAATAGCAGTACCTCGGGTCATAGAGGGCCTGACGTCACACTTTATAAACATAACAGTGCTGGGGGCCATAGTAAACAGGGAGGAGGAGAGTTACAGACCTCGGGGATGTCATGATATATTCAGAGATAACGGGCTATCCACTTCCAATGCTGAGAAATTTGTTGAAATGATCCATTTTGTTCAGAAAATAACTAGGGGACACAAGAGAATGTAAGCCTAGGGGTTACAGAAATCCTACACTGAGAAGTGGAGAAAGTGTATTTTTAAAAACAAAAAAAATAGTTTGGACCCTTGAGTTTATTCACAGCAGAGCTGTTGACAAAAACACAGACATTGTAACCTCGATAGCTATGGTTTAGCCTTTTCTGGAGAATTGTGTCCAACCCTTGGCCCCACAAGAACCTGGGGCAGGATGCAGAGGAAAATTGACCCATACAGGAGCAGACAGTGAGGGGCTGAAATTCACATGGAGACACTGGAGGGCTAGAATTGTTTGCCTCAAAACAGAGAAGGCTCAGGGGTACATTTGATAAAGGTGTTCTTTTTTAATTCATTCACAGGATGTGGGCTGCACTGGCTAGGGTAGCATTTATTACTCAAAGGGCAGTTCGGTGTCAGTGGGTGTGGAGTCACATGTAGGCCAGACCAGGTAAGGATGGCAGTTTCCTTCCCACAAGGACATTAGGGACCCAGACTGGTGTTTATGACAATCAAAAATGGATTCATGGTCATCATCAGACCAGTTCCAGGTTTGTATCGAATTCCACCATCTGCCGTGGCAGGGTTTCAAACCCAGGTCACCAGAACATTCCCAGGGTCTCTTGGATAAATAGCCTAGGGATGGAATCGTTAGGCCATCACCTCTCCAATCTGAGTAGAGTGGCCTGGATACTGTGAATAAGGAGCTGGAAGGGGATGGAGTGAGGAGGTGATGAGGTGACTCAAGCCCCAACTCCTTGTTCCCGAGGTTCAGGTCAGTGTTAAAGATCCCGTCGCATTAATCCAACGGGAGATGACCTCCCCAACTCCAATTTGTCGATTGTGTTTTGGATAAGTATTTTTGTGGGATCTTGCTGTACCCCGCTGATGTTTGTGTCGGAGTTACATGGGGACGTATCAACTGTCTGTCCCAAGGATTTATGGGAATGCTGGCTCCTCCTGTTCACTGCTTTGTCTTGTCTTGTCTTCCCTCAGGATGAGCTGGACTCCAACAGGAATCCCAACTCCAGAGTATTCCAAGGGGAGGAAGGTGAGTGGCTTCTGTCCCGGCCTTCTGGAGGTGTCAGTAACTCAGCCTCGTGTTGTGTTTCAGCTGCTGCTGCTACACCTTTCCAAACGCAAGCTGATGTACACGTGCACACGCACGCTAACATACGCGCACACTGATGTGCACACGCAAGCTGACTGACGTGCACCTGCACGCTAACATATGCACGCACTGACATGCGCACGCAAGCTGACGTACACGCGCACCAACGTACGCGCGCACGCAAGCTGACGTACGCATGCACTGACGTGCGCACGCAAGCTGATGTACATGCACATGCAAGCTGACACATGTGCACTGACGTACACGCGCACTGATGTTCACATGCAAATAACATACGCATGCACTGATGTGCGCACGCATGCTGGCTGATGTGCACATGCTGATACATGCCCGTGCACTGATGCACACTGACATGCACTGGCACATGCATGCACACTCACCCTCACCATTGACCCATTTCCTCCCTGCCCCCAACCCATTCTAACCTTGTTTGTTTTGACAGGAGCTGCAGCACTGCCTGGGGCTGAAAGAGCCCTCGACCTGTCACAGAGCAGCTACCGGCTAGAGGACAGTGTCAGGGTTTGGTCTGACTACCTAAGAGTGCACCTTCACCCAAAGACCATCTCTGTCATTCAGCAATACACCCACAGTAGGTGAGTCTGTGCATGCCCACAGGGAATGTGAAGAGAGGAGCCCAGACCACACTGTCTCGTGCTGACTAATCCCTTATGTTTCTGCTTTCATACACACAGCACCTCTGATCGCTTTGAAGCTTTTGGATTTGGTGAGAAGCTGATCCGTGATCCTTCATTTCTGGATGATTTTGAGGACAGGCTGCACTTTTACATCGAAGAGTGTGACTATCTGCAGGTACTCTCGCTCTCATTCGGCTGGTCAGTGCCCCTTGGGTGGAACATTCTGTACTCTCTGATGTTCTCACACCTCCAGAATGGAGTCACTGTATACCCATGGCTTTTCCTTTTAATCCTTCAAGTTTTTCCCTCTCCTCCACCCACTGTTCAAAAGCAAGATCATTACCACCTCTTTCCTTGTTTCATTTCGTCAGGTTGTTTCAATGGTGTCTTTCTTTTTTATTCATTCATGGGATATGGGCATTGCTGGCTGGGCCAGTATTTATTGTCCATCCCGAAATTGCCCAGCGGGTAGTGAAGAGTCAACCACATTGCTGTGGGTCTGGAGTCACATGTATGCCAGACCAGGTAAGGATGGCAATTTCCTTCCCTAAAGGACATTAGAGAAGCAGATGGGTATTTCCAACAACTGATTCACTGTCATCATTCGACTCTTAATTTCAGATATTTCATAATTGAACAGCTGGTGGGATTTGAACCTGGGTTTCTGAATTAAAAGTCCAGTGATGATACCATTAGGCCATCACCTCCCCACAACCTCCTCAGCCCAAACCCTCCTCCCCAGTGCCGTCTCCCCTTCTCTGCTTCATTCTCCCACTCACCATCAAAGTCTCTCCGCCAAGTTACGACTGAGTGTGTAGCTCTGAGTCAGGAGGCAGTCTGCTCTCGATTAATGCCCCGTTCCCTGGGGATGGCCTGCTCTTGGTTAATGCCCTGTTGTAATTCTAGGGCTTCCACGTTCTGTGTGATCTACAAGACAGCTTTGCAGGTCTCTCGGCCCGGGTGGTGGAGCTGCTGAATGATGAATACGGGGGCAAAGGCATATTCACGTGTGGTTTCAGCCCGGCCTCATACACAGACACGGTGAGTAGTGAGGGGCCAGTATCAGGCAGATATCTCGCCCAGCTCATGTCAGGTTCTAACTCTGCCTGTAGATCTTAGCTGGTCCCAGCCAGGATTTTTTGCGTGTAGATTCTGTAGGTTTGTCCATAGAAATAGCAGACACATTAGTGATCAATTTCCATCATTCTGAAGACTCCGGAAGAGTTCCAGTGGACTGGAGGGTAGCTAATGTAACCCCACTGTTTAAAAAAGGAGAGAGAAAACAGGGAATTATAGGCCGGTTAGCCTGACATCGATGTTGGGGAAAATGCTGGAGTTAATCATTTTAAGGATATAATAACTGAGAATTTGGAAAGCAGTGACAAAATCGGTCCTAGTCAGCATAGATTCACTAAAGGGAAATCATCCTTGGCAAATTTTCTGGAATTTTTGAGGATGTGACCAGGAGAGTAGACAAGGGTGAATCAGTAAATGTGTATCTGGACTTTGGAAAGCCTTTTGACAAGGTTCCACACAAGAGATTAGTAAGGAAAATTAAAGCTCATGGTATCAGAAGTAATGCATTGACGTGGGTAGAGAACTGGTTGGCAGACAGAAAGCAGCGATTTGGAAAAACTGGCCCTTTTCGGAGTGACAGGCTGTGACAAGTCGGGTGCTGCAGGGTTCACTTCTGGGATCCCAGCTGTTACGATATACGTTAACGATTTGGATGAAGGATTTGAATGCAATATCTCCAAATTTGCAGCTGACATTAAGCTGGGTGGCAGTATGTGCTGTGAGGCGGATGCAAAGAGATGGGGGCATGGTGGTTCAGTGGTTAGCACTGCTGCCTGTCAGCACCAGGGACCCAGGTTCAATTCCGGCCTCGTGTGACTGTCTGTGTGGAGTTTGCACACCTCCCTTGTCTACGTGGCTTCCCTCCCACAGTCCAAAGATGTGCAGGTCAGGTGAGGTGGATTGGCCATGATATGGTATCCAGGGATGTGCAGGGCATTTGGGGAAGCCACGGGAACTGCAGGTTTACAGGGATAGGGTAGGGAGGGGTGGGTCTGGGTGGCATGCTCTTCAAAGGGTTGGTGTGGAGTCGATGGGTCGAAATACCTGCTTCCACACTGCAGGGATTTTATGATTCTACGAGGCTGCAGGGTGACTTGGACAGACTGACTGGGAAAATACTTGGCAAATGCAACATAAAGTGGATAAATGTGTAGTTACCCGTTTTGGTGGCAAAAACAGGAAGGCAGATTATCACCTGAATGGTGGCAGTTGAGAAGGTGAGGTGCAGTGAGACCTGGGTGTTATGGTAGAACAGTCACTGAAGTTGGCATGCAGGAGCAGCAGGCAGTAAGGAAAGCTAATGGCAAGAGAATTTAAGTATTGGAGTAAGGATGTCTTGCCGCAGTTATATAGGGCTTTGGTGAGGCCACACCTTGTGTATTGTGTGTAGTTTTGGTCTCCAAATCAGAGGAGGGACATTCTTGCTTTTAAGGGAGTCCAGCAAAGGTTCACCAGACTGATTCCTGGGGTGGCAGGACTGCCGTGAGGAAATAGTGGATCGACTGGGATTGTATTTGCTGGAATTTAGAAGAATGAGGGGGGAGTCTTGTAGAAACATATAAAATCCTGATGGGATTGGACAGGCTAGATGTGGAAAGAATGTTCCTGATGTTGGGGAAGGCCAGAATTAAGGGTCACGGTCTAAGAATAAGGGGTAAGCCATTCAGGACTGAGATGAAGAAGAATTTCTTCAGTCAGGAGAGTTGTGAACCTGTGGAATTCTCTCCCACAGGAAGCTGTTGGGGCCAGTTTGTTTGATATGTTCACGAGCGAGCTGGGCATGACCCTTTTGGCTAAAGGGCTCAAGGAGTATGGGAATGAGATACTGAGACTGCGTGATCATATTGAATGGTGATGCATGCTCAAAGGGCTGAATGGCCTACTCCTACAACTATTTTCTATGTTTCTATAATGCAGCGTGTCTGCTCCGAGGTTCCGGGCTCTGAGTTGTGACTCCGGGTACAGTCGCTGTGCATGAACCTCCGAGGGAGCAGCAGTTCCATCTGCTCCCATATGTGCACCCCAAAAAGCCCAGAACCTGAGGTTCAATCCACAGGCCTCTCTCTCCTCCTGCATGTGCCCCCTCAGTGAGTCACTACCTGGGGCACTGCGCTGGTGGCCTGTGTCTCTTGTTGCTGTGTAGCTGTCAGTGTAACTATCTCTCGCTCCTGCTTTCCCTTGTCTGTGCAGAGCCCAGTGAAGCAGGTCCACTGGTTGCTGAACTCCGTCATGGGCATTGTGCACTTGTCGAGTCGCAGCTCCATGTTCTGCCCGATGTCACTGAACAGGAACGCACTGGGACGGAAACGGCCTTCTCCCGTCAGCTTCCCACACATCATCTACGACGTGAGTACGGCTTCGTTTGTGGGTGTCACATGCAGCACGGAAACAGAACCTTTGGCCTGCTCCTGGCATTTATCCAAATGTCTTTTAAACGTTGTAACTGTACCCACACCCACCACTTCCTCACGAAGCTCATTCCATACGCGAACCACTCGAAACACTGTTTAAAAAAAAAATTCCCCTTATGTCTTTTTGAAATCTTTCTCCTCACCTTAAAAGTATGCTCCCTAGTCTTGAGAGAGAGAGCTGCTGTTGCTTTGTGCAGGTTTCCAGGCAGAAGGCTGGGACCTATGCAATTTGCATCTCATCTGTGTCCAGTTCCTGGCTGCTGCCCAGTGTTGGATAGGCATAGGAGCAGTATGAACTATGGACTGTATCCTTGAAAATGCTTACACTATCTGGTTTGATGTGTGGTAGACTGTGTCAGCTACCCTTACAGCAGCAGTCATTGTCTGGCCTGTGATGGCAAGGTTTTGAAGAATTTGTGCGCACGCCCTCCAAGAACTGTGTTGTTTTCTCAGCGGTGTTTGGAATGCGGGAATCTGTGCTGGTGTCAAAGTGCAGATCCAGCCAGCATGAGAGCTTCGGTGTGTGACTGCTGCTTGTCATCACTCCCTTTCTCTGTTTTACCCCCAAACAGGCATCTCTCAATTATCACAGCAGTGCGCTGCTCGCCACCGCCCTGGAAACTCTCACCGTCCCATACCGGCTGCAGTCTTCCGGCATCTCCCTCTCCCAGCTGACGGATGCTCTCAACCCGGCCGGCAGAAAGGTACCGTGCTCTCGGAGCAGCTACCGGGGTCTGCAGGGAACACGCAGTGTTGCCCACAGGACGCAGGAGCAGACTGCCCCTCACACCCAGCATGGGCCAGCCCTGCCCTCCGTGTTTCCACAGATCACCTTGTGGGGGGGGGGCACGTTGTCCCTTGGGCTTCCCACGCTGAGGGGAGGAGATCACATCCAGCCCTGACTCTATGTTTAGGGTGGCATGGTGACTCAGTCTTTCAGCGCCAGGGACCTGGGTTCCATTCCAGCCGCGATCGACTCTCCCCCGAGTCGGGGGAGTAACAGAGGCACTGTACTATGTGCAGTCTGGCAAGTTGTATCACACACTGGATCCTGGTACCACTGAGAGAATCACAGTTTTGCCTCAGTCTGAGGAAAGGGAAAGCAGCCACGTGAGGTCAGGGTATTAACACTGTACTGTGGCACAGGAACCCTTTCCTGCTGTGTTTGGGAGCACGGGGAGTGTACACTTGTGCACGGGATGTGTGGGTATGAGTGGAATGGGAGAGGCTGTATTGCAGAGAACTGACTGACCATTGTCTCTGGTCACAGGTGATCACTGCATCTGCCTCTGTCCCGTTCCCCATAAGAGACACAGACACTATGCCAGACGCTCTCTGCAGAGAGCAAGCCGGACTGCCTTGGACCAGGCTGACTCCGTGTGGAGACTTTCAGGAATCCCGAAGCTTTGCACAGTCTGTGGTGATCCGAGGAGTCAGCAGTGAAAGACAAGTCAGGTAAACCTTCAAACTTTTTTTTTTAACAAAGCACTCCCCTAGTATGGTGCCCCAGTGTTATACAGTGACAGGCCTGTCCCCACCAGTACTGCATCAGAGATAGGATGAACACAGCAGGGCAAGCAGCATCATAAGAGCAGGACGGCTTGACGTTTCTGATGAAGGGTCTAGGCCCGAAACATCAAGCTCTCCACCTTGTGTTTCACAGCAATGACTGAATCCCTCACTTGAACGTAAATGTTTTCTAGAGTGTTTTTGTCCACGTGAGATGGTCCCTGTGTTGTGATATCTTCCTCCTTCACTGTTACATTGTAATGGGTCTTGAGAGAGCACGTTTGGATCTAGTTTTTACTTTGACTGACAGCAAACATGATTGTAATGATCCCTGGGTTTGTTTTCCCCTCAGTAACCTTGCTCCAGGAGTGAGAGGGCCCTCTGTATTACACAGCTGTCCAACTGGAGAGGATGTGCTGAATACATTCCTGCGCAGTTACTTCCCCACTGCTGCACGGTAGGTGAAAATCAGCACGGGTTACTGTGTGGTGGCAGTCAAGTGGAAAGAATTGTGGACAGTGATGGTATGTGACTGATGCTCTCTTGTTCCTCAGTGCTGTCCATCTGGCTCAAACCCCATGTTCCGTGGCCACTCCATACCCACAGTTCTTTAGCTTGTCCTTCAACAAACGGGGACAGCTGGTCGGAAATGGTCTATCTTCAACTCATGGTGAGTGAGAGGCTGCGGAGTGTGATGTTAGCGGGCTGATAGTTTAATTTAATACTAGAGTTCACCCTGTACAGAAAGGAAGCCAAGGACAAGTCACTAAAAACTAAGTACTGTAGAAGCTCTAGCATTGTCTGTGGAGAGAAGTCATTCTGGACTTGTGTGCGCTCAGTGGAAAGAGTCTTCATCAGTGCTACACCCCCCAGTGATAGTGGCTGAGATCCCTGCCATTGGGGTTCAGTGTTTGCAGCAGAACAGAAAGTAACGTGTGTTTGTGTGGTGGGGGTAGATTTAATTCTTTATCTTATTGGGGATGGGTTGAAAAAGCCCCTCTTTCTCTCCCCAGCTGTTGAGAGTATTCCTGTGATGAGTGCCCTTCAGTCGTCACCGGTGTTACACAGTGTCCTGCACAGTCTGTACCAGGAGGTGAGCTGTCTGAACCTTCGCAAGTTCAACACCTTTCTCTCTGCTGGCACTGAGCTGGAGGACTTCAGAGAGGTGCTGGAGGAGCTGAAGAACCTGTCGCAGTGCTACAAAATGAACTTTGATATGGATGAATCAGAAGATGACTCTGATGGTGAATAGAGAATGCTCTAAGCCTCCCTGTGTTCGCCCTGAGTAAACAGGGCAAAATGGGAATCCACCTCTGTAAATGTGTTCACTAGCAGGGACACAACCCTGCTCAAGTAGTTACCGCCTTCTGCAGGTTAGGTCAGCAGCTGCTGGACCTGACAGCTCAGAGTGTAAATACTGGGTCCCTCACCCAGGCAGGAGGCTGCTTAAACAACAAAGATACAGTGTTAGCTATTTTCCATTAAAACTTGAAATGGTAGCTGACACCAGCTTTGCTGTTTGTTTTGGACAGTGTACACACTGAGATTAACTGTCCCTGTCACCTTACTGAAAGTACCAGACCACTTCAGGAAACAGTGTCAAAACATTTATTCAGCTATTTTTGACTCTGACAGTGCTAGCAAAAGAAACTTACAGACAGCCACTCACTATAACTTAAGATGTACAAAAAATACATTACACTTTTTAATTTACAGCAATTTAAAAAAGACTTATCTGGCACTAGCTGGTGGTAAATCACTGGATCTATTTGCACAGACTTTTTTGTCCTCCTCTGAAGTCTTCCCTTTTCCGAGCCAGTGTTCAGGTCAGTGTCAGACTGCCAGGTGAACCCAGTGAGTTACTGGGAGGGTTTGGACAGTCTGCATAATTAAAACCCCCAGCTACTCTCCCTTCCACAGTCAGTAAGAAAATATAGACTCTCCGTTTGGCAAACCATGATTATGTCTGAATTATTTCACTGATTAAAACTGCAACCCTCGCCCCCTGCTAATGTGAACAGTATGGGTACAGCCTGAAGCACTGGAATCCAGTGAGGTCAGGGGCCCCGCCCCCCTCCTCACAAGCAGCAGGAGATTGACCAGCAATCATAGCCCTCACTGCCCGGGAATTCCTCCAGTAACGGTGCAGCCACATCCTGTAGCTTACTGACCCCAGCTGCCGGCATTAACTGCAAAACAGAGGAAAACAGACAATACATTCAAACCTGGGCCTGGTGAGAGTCCCAAAAGGACTGACTATCGACAGCAAAGTAGAACAAAACGATCAGACGAGATCCCTCTGGCCACAGGGAATAACCCAGCTGGTTAACCCTGGAACATACTTAGGGACCTGACACCAGCACACTGATTTAAAATACTCGTAACAAAAATGATCGAGCAAACTAGATGGACATCCACAACATTCAAACATACTAGGCTGCAGAACAGGACACAGCTCAGCATTCCTTCCCCCCTGCTGCAGTATCTCTCAGCCACATATTCTCATCGGCCTCCCAGCTCCCTTTGTGCAATTACAACGCCCACATCCAGCAACTCTGTGTGGATCAGTCTTGTTCCTCATCGGAAACCTGGCGATCAGAGAGCTGCTCAGGGTTACTACTGCTCATAGTGTCCTCTTCCTCGTCAGTACTGGCATCGCCCGAGGTGTGGAACAACCACATCAGCTCTCGGAAACGCTGTGAAACCTACAGAGTGAATGGACAGACAGAACCTCAGCAATGAGCCACTCTGTACGCCAGGATGAATATTACAACCAGCAGTCCCTCCTGTGGAGTCTACACATTTCACCTCACATCCCCACTGGACTCATCTGGTTTCCACAGCTGGCATGGACCCTCTGAAGAGGATGATACGGCAGCTCACTCAAAGCTCTGTTAAAGAGGTCAGCTTTTAGACTGATAGGGAGGGAACTCCAGAGCGTAGGGCCCAGGTAAACACATGCTCATGACCCACTCATTTGTGTCAGTTTAAGTTTTGTTTTACATAATTTTTTAAAATCAACCTTTCAAGAAATGTCACAAGTTTCCTCTGGAGTAGGTGAGACTTCATCCGAGGTGTCCTGGGCCAGAGGCAGGGACAATACTACCACACCACAAGAGCCCTCACATCGGTTTAATCTTTACAGTGACAGAGAACTTTAATGTGAGGAAACCACTTAAGCCTGTGGACCTGCCTGAGTGGGCTCACCTCCTGGGATGACTTGCTGTTCAGCTGTTGTGCCACTTGCCTGAAGGTTTCTTCATTGGCTCCACTCTCCCGGCAGGCCGTGAGAATCGCTCGATCGGCCTCCCTGCAGCACGACAAACCCTAGGTTACTGACACACACAGTATCTGCTCCTACCCACTGAGACAGTGTGCGCTAGAAGGAGCAGGGGAAGCTCACAGACACTGTGCTGAACTCAGACAAAGGGAACATCAATATCATCGTTTCACATACACAGCTTGCAGAGCTTTTCCATTTCAGTAAAGCTCACTCTACCTGTCCTTCCATCAAACAATTCAAAGATGTGCAGGCTAGGGTGGATTGGCTGTGCTAAATTGCCCGAAGTGTTTAGGATAGGGAGTGGGTCTGGGTGAGATGCTCTTTAGAGGGTTGGTGTAAACTCAATGGGCTGAATGGCCTGCTTTCACATTGTAGGGACAGCGTGTGGTTAGAGACAGAGTAAAGCTCTCTCTACACTGTTTCTCCCCGTCACCTCCCCCCCCACTCCCAGGGCAGGGACAGCACAGGGTTAGACACAGAGTAAGGCTCCCTCAGTCCCTGAGATACCCATATGGAGGCCTTTACAGAGTTCAGTTTTTACTGTGATATTCCCCCACACTCCAGGCCAGTCAATACAGCGAGCAATGCCTGAGCAGCAGGCCAGCACAGAGGGAGGAGTTGGCCTTACCTTGTCCACAGCACCACGCGTTCCCCTGTCGAGCTGAGCCGTGTGTTTTGAGCACAGACTGCAGCCTGGGCCTGTGTGTAATGTTCATCGCCCTCTCCTGCAGACGGCTCCCCGCTCTCTGTCTGTGGTAGTGAGCTGTCAGAGCCATGGCCCAGGGAAGGGCTCACTGCAGGGCTGTCTCGGGTGGAAGCCCTGGTGGCAGTGTGGGCTGGCGCAGGTTCATGGTCTCCGCTGTTCTGGAAGCTTCCATCTGATGATGCTCTGCAGGCCAGTGTGAGCCTCAGGTCAATGGGCGAAAGATCAGACAGTTTCTGGCAGCTCATGAAGCGAATCTGGGCTCCGGCTGAGGCAAACTTCACTGAGGTGTGTCCTGGTGGATGTCGGGACACCCCACGAGGGGTCCCGTTCTCCTCTGTCGGCCGGCTCGCTCCCTCTCCCAGCTTCCCCACCTTCTGGGGGGACTGCTCCCCAGCAGCAGCCACTCTGCCGTGTGGGTCCATCTCAGGGGCAGGCTGGGGTTCCACCGTGTTCGCTAGCCCCAGCCGGGCCTGCTCGTCTCCCTGCGATCCACACGTGCTCTCCCTGAATCCATGCACTCCGTTTGCTGCTGTGCCCCTCATCGCTCCTGCTCCATCTGCCTCCTCCTCTCCCCCGACTCTCCACTCTGGGGGGCTGCTGTCGCAGGAGCAGCCCCTATCCCCCTGGCTCTCACTGTTGCCCTCTCCCTCGGCCACAGGGCTCCAGGTCCCATCGGTGGATCCTACCGGGGAGCTGGGAGCCTCAATCCTGAACCGAGAGGCCACACTCTCCATCTCATCCCCGTCCTCTAGCGAATGGTCAGGGCCCGGGGACTGCAGACTCCCCCAGGGGTCACCTTCGCCACAGGCCACCAAAGGCAGACATTGACTCCTCCCTGCAGGAAGAAAACACAGCAACTGGAGGATCTGCCCAATGGACACAGCATGGGGCCTGAGACTCGCTCGCTCTCTCTGGGATCTAAACCCTGTTCCGCTGATCACACCCTTCCTAAACTGAGCTGGCTCCAGGCCCCTCCCCTACGCTTGAGAGATACTCCTCGTGGGCTATTTAACTACAGGGAGCATCGCAAGTGTCCCCTTATTGTAGGGAAGACAGCATTTCATTGGAGGCAGTTCAGAGAAGGTTCGTTAGGATGATCCCTGGTACGGAGGGGCTGCCTTATGGGCAAAGGCTAAACAGGCTGGGCCCCGACTCCCTGGAGTTTGGAAGAATGAGAGATGATCTCAATGAAACATACAGGATTCTTAAGGGGCTTGACAGGGTAAACATGGAGCGAGTGTTTCCCCCTAAGAACAGAGGGCATGGTCTCAGAATAAAGGGGCACAAATTCAAGACCGAGATGACAAGGAGTTTCTACTCTCAAAGGGTTGTCTCTCTTTGGAATTCCTTGCCACAGGGACCTGTGGGATCAGAGTCCTTATGTATATTTAGGGCTGAGGTAGAGAGATTGTTGATCAGTTGGGGAATCAAGGGGAAAATGAACATGAGGATTGGTAGAGCAGGCTCGAGGGGCCAAATGGCCTACTCCAGTTCCTATCTCTCACAATCTTTTGATCTAAGCAACCCAGAGCCAATTCCCCACTGACTACCCCAACAGGACAATGGGTGAAGAGGGGGCTAAATGCTTCCTGGTCTCCACCCAGAAGAGACAGATTATTTGGGGACAAGCAATGCTGCAGCTTGTGGAAGCTTGAGATGGAAACTGGCTCAAATCCAAAACGCATTCCACGGCTGGAAAGCCCTAACAGTGCAAGGTGCGACAGCAACGTAAGCCTTTCCCATCTGGTGCCCAGTGCTGGGTCTTTAGCTGAATTCCTCAGCCCTTCCCCAACGCCGACATTCACCCGCAGACAGACGGACACTCGCTCGCCGACACAGCCGCAGACGAACACTCACTCGCCGACACAGCCGCAGACGGACACTCACCGACACAGCTGCAGACGGACAGACACTCGCCGACACAGCCGCAGACGGACAGACACT
>JAHRHZ010000180.1:21106-33328 GCA_024137785.1 Ginglymostoma cirratum | reverse complement strand
GTGAGAGCGCGCGCGTCAGTGAGAGCGCGCGCGTCAGTGAGAGCGCGCGCGTCAGTGAGAGAGGCAGTATGTGAGTGAGAGAGTGAGAGAGAGTGTGAGTGAGAGAGTGTGTGTGTGAGTGAGAGAGTGTATGAGTGAGAGTGAATGAGAGAGTGAGTGAGAGAGTGTGAGTGAGAGAGAGAGTGTGAGTGTGAGAGAGAGAGTGTGAGAGAGAGAGAGTGCGTGTGTGCATGTTGGAGTGCAGGTCCAGGTGGCTGCAGTGTCCGTGCCTACAATTACAGTGTGATACCATCACAACTGTGTCTGATCACTGAACCCGTCACATTTTAACAGCGACAGAGCTAACATCGATGGGTCACATGAGGGTTCGGGCAATGATGCGTATCAGAGTCTCAATGCTTCACAGCACAGACAGCATTGGTCCCTATAGAGGGGGATCAGAACACCACAAAGTAAGAGGGACACAAAACAATGGGACACACAGTGACAGTGAAATGACACCAGGACAGAACGCACAACAGCAACAGAGACAGAGAGACAGGAAACTGACAACGAGACAAACAGAGAAAGTGACAGACAGAGAAACAGAGAGAGAGACAGAAAGAGAAAGAATCCAGAAGAAACAGAATGACAGCTGGGGATTGGTGCTGGGGACAGTGGGGACAAGGCGAGAGGGTGAAATGAGAGTGCGGATTAAAGTATAACGATGAAACAACTGGCTGAGGGCAAAAGCAGGAGGCAACACGTCTGCAGAGATCTCACCCCGATGAGAGGTTATTTAATGGAGAGTGTCAACTTGTGGGAAAGCTCCTGCAGATATGGGGTGTTTAACGGGAGCTGGGAGCAGTGGCACAACAGGTTCCTGAGCTACACACCCAGGAAGGGCATCAGCCCTCTGAGCCCTGGCATGTGGGGGGTTCACAGGAGCCCAGGGGTGTCGTGATGACCCACCTGGTAAGCAGCCACCAGCGCTGATCTCCCGCCGGGCAGTCGGGAAGCCTGCGCTCTGTCCCTCCTTGTCCACCATCGCCCGAGGGACTCCATCCGCCTCCTTCAGGTCCAGTCCCTCACCCTCCTCCTCCTCCTCAGGCTCAGAGTTCTCCTCCTGAGAAATCTCCTCCTCCGAGTCACCCTCCTGGCTGAGTCTCCGCTCCGACGCCAGCCATGTCAGCTTCTGCATCGTCTCCTGGTGGGGGGCCGTTACAAAGGAAATACAGCAAGTCAAGCAACTCAGGAACCCTCCCCCTCCCCACCAGCCCCGCACCATCTCCTCCCTTCCCTCACCACCCTACACTCGAGAGGGATTCCCAAGTCTGCCCACCTGACAGGCCGGACAATGCCAAGGAGATATTCGACCAAGGACAGCATCACGGCCAGGCCAGCAGAAAGTGAGGGGACAGATCTGAACTGGTCACCTGCACGCGCCTCCAGTGACAGCACAAATTCACCAACTGGGTGATGCTCAGATGGTGACAGAGGCTGGTTTGTACAGCAAGGAAACAGGCCCTTCAGCCCAACCCATCCACACCCAGTAGGTTTCCCAAACCAAACGGGACATCATGCTGATGCAGTACAGAGTATTTGTGAGGCCTCTTTGAAGCACTGTGTCCAGTTCTGGCCTCCCTGTTATAGGAGGGATGTTATTAAACTGCAGACAGCTCAGAAGAGATTTACCAGGGCGTTGCCGGGAATGGGGGGGTTTGAGTTATAAGGAAAGGTTCGGACTTTTGCCACTGGAGATTGAGGGGTGGCCTTATATAAAATCATGGAGTATCAATGGGTGAATGGCAGGTGTCTTTTCCCTAGGGTGGGGGATTTCAGGACAGGGGGCATATTTTTAAGGTGAAAGATTTAAAAAAGACACGAGGGTCAATTTTGTTTGTGTGTGGAATGAGCTTCCTGAGGAAGCGGTGGGTGTGGGGACAGTTACAATGTTTAAAAGGCACTTGGATAAGTACATGGATGGGAAAGGTTTGGAGGGATACGGGCCAGGAGCAGGCAGGTGGGACTAGTTTAGTTTGTGATAATGGTCAGCATGGACTGGTTGGACTGAAGGGTCTGTTTCCATGCTGTATGACTCTATAACTAATCCCATATGCTCGCATTTGGCCCATATCTATCTAAACCTTTCCTATCCACGTACCTGTCCAAATGCCTTTTAAACGTTGTGGAGGCTGGTACAATTACCACTTCCTGTGGCAGCTCATTCCACAGGAATAAATGCTGCCTAGCCAGCAACGCCCTTGTCCCGTTAACGAATAAAGAAAAAAAACACACACCACCCTCCTTGCGAAAAAGTTGCCCCTTAGGTCCCTTTTTAATCTTTCCCCTCTCACCTTAAACCTATGCCCCTCTAGTTTTGGACTCCCCTACCCTGGGGGAAAAGACCTTGCCTATTCACCCTATCCATGCCCCTCATGATTTCATGAACCTCTATAAGGTCACCCCCTCAGGCTCCGACGGTCCAGGGAAGAAAGCGCCAGCTTACGCAGCATCCCCTAAAAACACAAACCCTCTAGTCCCAGTAACACCCTCTCCAATGTAATAACAGCAGGTAATATAGCAGGGTGGCTGGAACTGTACGCAGTATTCCAGAAGTTTCTGTAAGGTCAGGCATGCACAGCATGAAGTCAGCAGCTCAAGCATGAGCGTGCACTTTAAGGCTGTCAAGGTGAAATGAGGCCAGTTAGTGGAAGGGCGAGAGTCTAGCATAGGAACAGACCATTTCAAACTGAGGAGGTGCAATTTCTTCATATGGACAGTGCTGAATCTTTGGAATGCTCTACTCCAGAGGGATGTGGAGGCTCAGTCATTGGGATTATAGGAGACAGAGATCATTACAGAGATCATTTTGGTAGGACAGAGATCCAGCGCTGCTGAGAAAACATGTTTTATTGTGAGTTTTCATCCTGCACTCATCAGGACACTTTGCAAGAGTACAAAGTCAAGGTGAAAACCAATTGCAGGACAGGAGAGAGCTGTACGTTGGACATCTGCCAACCCAATCTACAGCAGCACAGTGGCTCAGTGGTTAGCAATGCTGCCTCACAGCGCCAGGGACCTGGGTTCAATTCCACCCTCGGGTGGCTGTCTGTGTGGAGTTTGCACGTTCTCTCTCTGTGTGGGTGTGCTCTGGTTTCCTCCTACAGTCCGAAGATATATCAGTTGGGGTGGATTAGCCAAGCTAAATTGTCCCGTAATGTCCAGGAATGTGCAGGCAAGTGGGTCTGGGTGGGATGCTCTTCAGAGGGCCAGTATGGACCTGATGGGCTGAATGGCCTGCTCCCACACTGTGGGGATTCTATGATTCCTCTCACCCAGAAGAGTGCAAGACAGAAGACTTTGACCAAATGTGACTCTTCCAGCAATACTCAGATTTTTAGATACTGAGGGACTGGAGGAAAGTGTGGGACAACAGTGTGGAGGCACAAGATCAGACCGAATCGAGACAAACGGCAGAACATGTTGCAGGGCTGAATGGCCTCCTCCTGTCCATAAGCTCCTTTCGTCACGCACGCACACACACAGAGAGAAACAGAGACACACACACACACAAAGCAGTGGGACCGGTTACACAGACACTACAGAAAACCGCCCACTTTCCCAAGAGATCCCGACCAACGATGGGAATGTCTCAAACAGGTGCGTCACTTCAGAGTGGGACTCTGCCTGACAGAAACCCCCACCTCCCCCACCATGACAGACCTCTCCCCCCCACCCCCAAACCACACTCTCACCTGGAGCTCTGGGACAGAGAGCGCTGACTCCTCGGAGGCAGACGACAAAACCTCCTCATCTTCCTCATCCTGCGTGAGGTCATCGAAATCCTCATCGTCCTCCTCCTCCAGGCCGTCCTTGTCTGCTTTGTCCGGGTGAGATTTCAGGTCCTCGGGGCTGGTCACCGCCTCCTCCACGCCATCGCGGCAATGTTCAGGAAGCTGCCTCAGGAGACCCTCCTTGTGCCTCAGCTCCCTGGGGGAGTCCTCTCCACCATCTGGCACCCGCTCCCCTGGCTCCGGTTTCTGCCGGCTCGGCTCGTTTGAGTGATCCAGGGGGTTGTCCACGTCCAGCTCCTGGCCGAGCCCCAGAATGACCTGCTCCTGGTCAGCGGTGCCAGCGGGACCCTGAGGGGGAGATGGAGGAGTACCACCTGAACCTACAGGTTCCTCCTGCCCCTTGGCTTCAGGAGAGGGCTGCTCCGGGTCACAGGGCCGGGATTCCTGGGGGTTCCCGGCGACGGTATCCTCAGCCGGTTCAGATTTTACCGTCCGCTGCTCGGGCCCGGGGCTGAGGGTCACGTTTTCGAGCCACGGCCCAGGGGAGCCCTCCTTCACCAGCTGGTCCTCTCGACGCGAGGTGGAGCAGCTTGAGCTACCCTCCACTTCCATGTGACAGTCAGATGGGGCGCCACAACCGGGAGCAGCACCGTTCGCCAGGGGGGCTCCAGCCACAGGCTGGGTCACGGGGCAAGCGAAGGCAGAGGGGCTGACCAACATGGTGGCCAGCTGCAGGGTCTGGCCGGGGGGCACATCCAGCACATTGCAGCAGCCGCTGGGCAGGCTCAGCAGCTTGACCCCGGGCGGCACGGTCAATATGACCGGTGCCCGCTGGACTGGTAACGGAACAATGGTGGGCCGGGGGCGACGGCCCCTGGCGTCGCTTCTCCCAGCTCTCCTGCCTCGTGGTTTCCGGCCAGCGGAGCCCAGGCACAGCCAGGGAGACGGGGTGGGGCGGCTCGTACCGAGGACGGGCACTGCCTGAGGCTGGCAGAGCTGGGGGACAAGGGGCGCAGAGGGAGCGGGTTGGATGAGACGGGGAGGCGGACGGACACCGTGTTTGGGGGGCAGGAGTGGCCCTGGCTGCTTGCAGGGGGTCTTTTTAACGGCCGGGTGGATCAGAACAGGTTTACCTGCTGAGGGTCTGCGTTTGTGCCTGCGTAATTCCCTCTTGGTCAGGTGACTGACCCTGGGTTTGAGGAGCAGCAGTATCCCATCCGGGAGCTGCAAGGGGGCAGGTGGTGAGCAGGCGCGCCCCTGCCTTCCCTGACCCCCTTCTCCCTCGGGGAGCTCGGTGTCTGCGTCAGTGCTTTTCAGTTCAGTCCCTCCCGCTGGCTCCTCACCGGGTCTGGCTTCCTCCTTCCTCAGCTCCAGCCACCTGTGGATCGCTGGTAAACTCCTCTACAATAAAACAGGACAACAGGACAGTGGGAGTGACTCACAACAACAGACAGAGCAAAGAAACAACAGCCCATCAGTCTGGTGCCAGCTCGGAAAGAACATAGAGAGTTCTACTCTGTATCTAACCCCGTGCTGTCCCCGTCCTGGGAGTGTTTGATAGCGGGGTGGGGGGAGGGGGGGAATCAGTGTCGAGGAAGTTTTACCCTGTATCTAACCCTGTGCTGTCCTGTCCTGTCCTGGGAGTGTTTGATGGGGACAGTGTAGAGGAAGCTTTACCCTGTATCTAACCCCATGCTGTCCCTGTCCTGGGAGCGTTTGATGGGGGGACGGTGTAGAGGGAGCTTTACCCTGTATCTAACCCCGTGCTGTCCCTGGTGAGGTTTTGATGGGGGGGGGGGGGACAGTGTAGAGAGAGCTTTACCCTGTATCTAACCCCGTGCTGTCCCTGTCTCAGTCTCAGGAAGAGTTTGGGGAGGCGGGGGGGGAAGAACAATATAGTGTTTGACAGAAAAGGCGTCAACTGCCTCTTTATTGTTGTTTAATTTATGAATTAATTGGTTGTTTTTTTGAGGAGATTTGGAATTGAAAAAGAGGCAGGTTAAGGGGCCATCTTGTGGCACAGCAGTAGTGTTCCTACCACTGGACCAGGACGCCCCGGGCTCACATCTCATCTGCTCCTTAGGTGTGTCACTACATCTCTGAATTGATTGGTTAGTAAAACAGGTTAATCAATATACTGAGGCAGGTCATGAGGGCGTTTTGGCGCAGTGCTAGCGTCCCTATATCTGAGCCAGGAGATCCGGGTGCAAGTCCCACCTTCTCCGAAGCTGTGTCATCACATCCCTGAGTGGGTTGGTTAAAAATATCGAGGGGCCGGTTGGGTTTTGGCCCCTGGAGAGGGAAAGGTGGAAGCTTGTGCTCGATTACAGATTCCCAATAAAGCTCTCATTACGCTGTGAAACTAACTCCCCTCAGCATTTAGGCTGCAGTCTACAGATTGCTGCTTCCTGCAGTGCTGACCTGCAGCCAGTAGGGCAGTTGGCTCTCCTCCCTCTCGATGGGGGGCTTACGATCCTCAGCACTCACGGCCGTGTAAGGGCTTGGCATCGGAAGCACAACTTTCGTCTTCTTGAATGCCTGTCGAAAGGAAGTGGGGGGGGGGGGTGAATTTCCGACGGTCCATGCCGCGGTGTCCTCGAGACGGCGAAATAAGTCAGCTCCCCCACACACCGGCCAGCTGCTTTTCAAATACTCACCGTGCCAAACAACCCCTCCAAGTTGTTGCCATCCGCCTCCAGTCCTCAAACACCACAGGCCAACCCCCATCTAATGGCGAACTCGCTTTCTGTGCACTCTCTCTGCAGCCGTAACTTTGTATTCCTCGCTCTGTTCAATCACCCTATGATCTGTGTTTGGAATGATCTGCCTGTACTGCACGCAAAACAAAACTTGTCACTGTACCTGGGTACACGTGACAATAGTAAACCACATCAAATCAGCAGGGGGCCGGAGAGAAAAGCTGCCCAGGCCACAGACTCTGGGATACCCTCTGGTTCCCTCTCCTCAGCTGAGGCACTCCAGAAAATTGGCCTTTCCTGTCCCAAAGGTGTAACTTCGCCAGCTCAGTCCTGTTCAGGCTTACGGACAACCTTGGAGATCCAAGGTACTGTATAAGCAGCAATTATTGTCAGGGAAGGTGGCGAAGAGCTGGGACTCCTGCTGCTGACAAACATACAGAACCTATCGGTGCAGCTCGACTGTCATACACAGATATGGGGCTGTTGAACTGCTGTGTGCATCACAGCAGCTGCTTCTGTACGTAACACTGCTCCCTCAGCCATCGGTGCTGCGGTGCAGGGCAGAGACACCCCTGGACCCCTGTGATGACCAGACAAAACGCTTGCTGCTGAGGGCAGAGCCCAGCACCTCCCCACAAGGCGCACACACAGCACCCCCCTCCCCACAAAAAAAATCTCACTCACTTTGATGACGTTGTCCGGTGCTCGGCTGACACTGAGGTTCTTGATGCGGACAGACAGCTGGTGGTAGGTTTTTGGGGGCATGAGGTACTGACTGATCAGGGGCTTTGGGAAGTCAGTCTCCTCAAAGTGCTTCAGGCCCAGGACTAGCAGGCTGCAGGGCACCAGGGGGTTTGGGAGTGGGGGAGAAGTGTAGGGTTAAGGGGGAGGGGGAGAGAGGGAAGATTGGGAGAAGGGGGAAGGGGGGAGGAGGAGGAGGGGGGAAGAGGGAAGATTGGGAGAAGAAGGAGACGGGAGCGGGGAAGGAGGATGAGGAAGGGGGGAGATGGGGAGACAGGAAGAACAGTTAGAGGTTACCAGAGCTACAGGATTCTCCAGTCCCCACCCACAGCAGCAGCAACACAGCGAGACCCAGAGCAGACACAGGCGCGGCGGCACAATGCAAAGGGAAAGCTGGTTACACTAGCTCCTCAAGCTCACTCAGTCTGATCACAGGCAGCCCAGTCCCAAACCCAGTCACTCTGCCCGCCCCCCACCCCATCTCCATTTGTATACATCTCCCAACAGCAAGTTGCTGAGGCTGGGGAGGGGAGGGCCTGACCCCCTCCCCTCCAGGAGTGGAAGGGCACACTGTCAGGATGTGAAATAATCTGCGGTCGGATTTTTACATTCCCAGACCCGAGTATGTAGATTCGATCGACCACAGCAAACCCTCCAATCATCTCAAACTCCTCAGTTAGACCACTCCACTATCTCATGTACTCGGAGGGAATACAGGCCCTGTCCTTGTTATTTTACCCTTCCTGCCCCTGGGGCAGTTATGTTCAATCTGATCACCCCCACTTCCCCTCCGAGGCCTCTACCAACCCCCCTCTCCCTGAGGGGGCGAGGCTGGCTCTGGCTGAGATCCCACCCAGTCTCTGTGCAGCAAAAGACAGACTTGTATCTGTGTACACCACCTTCCCTTTCAGTTCTGTTCTGTCCCTGGCCTAAGGTTTGAGTGAATCCTGCCTCTCACCACAATCAGAACCCATCCTCTTCCAAGTGAACGGAGGGAAGGGGTGTGTTGGGGGGGGGGTTGCAGACCAGTGTTATCCTCCTTCTCCCACCCTCCAGCCACCCTGGGGAACACTTTGAGAGGGCCTCACTTGTCTTCTCCTTTACTGAACCAGGCTTTATCCTTCGGATGTTTTGGCTGCAGTGCAGTGTGAGGCAGGAGCTCCGGGTACATAAACAATGCCCTGGTCGCCACGATCCAGGCCACTTCCTTCGGCAAATAGTTCGACTCATCAACTGTGAGAGAAAGGAACTGCTCTTAACAAAACGCACACCATCACTCATCAGAACAATGGACTGATCACACCTTCAGCACCTGGAGCAGGGACAGCACAGGGGACGGAGCAGGGTGACGGGACGGGGGAGAGGAGGATGGAGCAGGAGGAGAGCGAGGGACGGGGCAGGGCGGGGGGAGAGCAGAGGAGAGCGGGGAGAAAGGGGGTGGGGGAGGCCAGGGCAGGACCGGGGGGAGAGCGGGGTAGGGAGCAGTGGGGGAGAGGGCGGGGCAGGGGGGGGGCGGTGGGGGAGAGGGGGGGGGAGGGGGGGAGAGCAGGGGGTAGAGGGCGAGGGGACAGTGGGTGATGGGGCACAGAGGGAGCGGGGGCAGGGTGGCGGGAGCGGGCGACGGGGCACTGAGGGAGCGGGGGGCGGGACACAAGAGTTTGTCAACCACGACACAGCTCTGATGAACTGTGGGGGATCTTTCTATGCATAAGAGGGGCTGCCACATCTGACTCGATTTTAACCTGAGGGTAGTGAGTGTGTGAAAGTCCCTCCCACAGCAGTTAAAGGGGAAGGTAAGGAGAGGAACAGCCAGCGATACTGTGAGATTGGAGAAGGTAGTGAGGAGAGATTAAGCCAGCCGGCTGTGAACATTTTACAGTTGGACAGCAGTGGTCACGGGAGACTCAGAAAGTGGACGGATTTGCTGAGAGGTGGGAGAGCAGACTCACATCGCCTGTTCATCTTCTGGTCATCTTTCCGTGGCGGAATTTTCACGTGGGGTTTAATGTTTGCATCAAACTCCTCAATGAGAGCCAGGGCCTCAGGCAGGTTGCAGGGTGAGAACATGGAGCTGAAATCCGGCTCCTTGGCTGAGTATACTTCACTTGCTTTCTCCGCAAAGCTGTCCAGCTCTTTCTAAAGGCAGAGAGACACACAGGGTACAGGATTCACTGCACACACCCAGGCACACACATTCCAACTGTCACCACCCCACCCTACATTTACTCAGCACGTTTACCATGCTAGACATCCCATGGTGCATCAGCAGCTATACGTCTGACACAGCCCCATGAGCAGTTACTAGGATAATGTAACCCAAAGCTTGCTCAGTGTCTGCACTTCTCCAATCCCAGACCCTTGCATATTCCCCAGATTCCCATCGGGCCAACATTGGCAGCCATGCTTTCAGCTGCCTGGGGCCCTGAGCTCTGGAATTTCCTCTCTAAACCTTTCCATGCTGTGGTCTCTCCCAGCTTCTGGAAAATGGACCAAAACAGTGCAGAAGGCTAGGCCCCATTCCCAGTGCATCCCATCTTCCCCCAACCTCTCTCTCTCTCATAATAGCTGGCACTTCAAAAAAAAAAGCTTATGGTTCCAGAATAATGCTTTGCCCAATAGCACACCAGTGAAACACTCCAGGATGTTTTACACAGTTAAAGGTGCTATTCGCAAGGGCCTAGCCTTCACTAACCTCCAACAGAGTGAACACAGCCCACTCCCCACCGACCGCCTCTGAAAAATCCATTAGGCCCTGGAGACGCTGACCACTCTGCCCCCCTCCCCCCCGCCAACCCCCGACACCAAACTTTTGCCACCTCCTTGCACCATCCCTATCCTCCACGTGTATCTTCAAGATCAAAAACTCTATTGGCCTCTGTCTCGAGCGCACTCAGTGGCGCCCCAGAGGTACAGGATTCCAAAGATTCTCCACTCGCCAAGTGAAGAAATTCCCCTTCATCAATGACCTGCCCTCTCCTTCTGACGCTGTGCCCCAAACTCAGGGGAAACATCCTTTCTCCATTCATCCCTGTTAAGCCTTTTGAGGCTACAATGAGTCACAGAGTCACACAGCACAGAAACAGACCCTTTGGCCCAACCAGTCCATGCCGACCATAATCCCAAACTAAACTAGTCCCACCTACCGGCTCCTGGCCCATATCCCTCGAAACCTTCCCTCTCCATGTACTTATTTAAATGTCTTTTAAACATTGTAACTGTACCCACACCCACCACGTCCTCAGCAAGTTCATTTCACACATGAACCACCCTCTGTGTAAAAAACTTGCCTCATGTCTTTTTTAAATCTCTCCTCTCACCTTAAAAATGGACCTCCTAGTCTATAAATCCCCGATGCTAGGGAACAGACACCTACCATTAACTCTATCTAACCCCCTCATTATTTTATAAACTTCTGTAAGGTCGCCCCTCAACCTCCTGGAAAAAAATCCCAGCCTATCCAAATTTTTTTTTATAACTCAAGCCTTCTAGACCCAGCAAAATCCTGGTAAATCTCTTCCGGCCCCTCTCCAGCTTAACACTATTCTTAAACGTAAGGGGCTATAGGCACGGGTCTCCTGTATCCCTGCTCCCACAGGAACACCCCCAGCCCTGTCTAGGGTGGGTACAAACTTCTTCAGGTAAGGAGCAATCTTACACACAATGCTCTGGCTGTGGTCTCTCCCAACTTCTGGAGAATGGGCCAAAACAGTGCAGGAGGCTAGGCCCCCTTCCCCGTGCACTCCATCTTCCCCACTTCTCTCTCTCTGTCCCCCCTCAGGAGGCTGTTCCTGTGCTGGATTCCCTCAGCCGGAGACAACTCTTGGGTCAGAGTCACCCTCAGGCTCCCCGTCCAGTAGGTCGGCTGCTGGGAACACTCACCAGGAAGACTCTGGAGGTAGCTGCCTCTTGGCTGAGACTGGGGTTGATGCTGGTGAGCAGGTAGACCTGGGTTAGCAACTGCACATGCTGTGGGAACATAACATAGCGAGACAGTCACTTACAACCGAACCGCGAGGGGCAAGGGTCCGCATTGGCAGCACCGTCAGTGGCTGCCTGGATTCTGAACAAGGAACACAATCAGTGAAAGAAACCAGAGCGGGGGGGGTGACAGCAGCATGGGGAGGCCATTCAGCCTGGTCCACCATCATGGCAGAGCTGATGTCTCCACTTCCCCCACCTGCCCCCAGAAACCTTTCAAAACCAGCCCAGCAAATATCCCAGGGCTCACCAACCTCAGGCCAAGAACTCATCTCCATCTCTGGGTCGCCCCTTTAAAGAGCTGGCGTGGGCACAGTGGGCCAAATGGCCCCCCTCCTGTGCAGGGTGGCAGTGGGAAGAGGGTAAGGTGCCTCCCTGTGCTTTCCAGGCTAAGGTAGAGCATCCAAACCAGTCTCACACAGAGGGCAGCTCCAGCAGGGCCTGAAGGGAGTGTGCCACGGTTTAAGGTGCACCAGGCCCTGGGCACCATGAGATGGTCAACAGCGAAGCTCCTTCCCACAACACAAGGTCACTAAGGACCAAGAGCCCAACGGGTGGTGATCCAAACCGATCACAACGCTAACAACACAGGTCCCCAACTCTCCTCCATCTCACTCAGCCTCTCCTCAGCAGAAGGCACATCACAATCCAGGGGACACCCCACCGTCCCCTTCAGGGACGGGGGGCCCATCATGGTCCAGGAGACACCCTCCCCTGGAAAAACTGGGAGCAGGGGTGAGGGGCTACCTTTGTGCAGATTACAGCAAGGGGGTCGGGGGAGCAATAGCAGAAGAGGCAAACACAGTGCCCCTTCCAGCATCACTGAGGGGTTTTGGGGGAATGTCACCTCTGCAGTTAGATATCTCATGTTAGTTCCGTCTCCGGGCTCATGTTGGGAAGGGGCCGGGGTCCCAGCCGGCAGAGGGGGAAGTGGGGAGAAACAGTACTGGGGGGCATGCAGATGTGCGCGCGTGCACACACACACATACAGAGAGACATGCGCACACACCCCATCTCCCTCCCTCCCT
>JAHRHZ010000180.1:3380-16106 GCA_024137785.1 Ginglymostoma cirratum | reverse complement strand
GCCAATAGCCCCCGCTCCCTCAGTGCTGACCCGCCAATAGCCCCCACTCCCTCAGCGCTGACCCTCCAACAGCCCCCGCTCCCTCAGCGCTGACCCTCCGACAGCGCGCCTACTCCCTCCAAAGCCGCTGAAACCCTAACATGTGAATTGCAGATGAGTGCATTCCCTCACTGAGTGTCAATCGATCCAGTGGATCGGTGATCTGTTGCAGGCTGCTTGCCATGCAGCAGCCACCCTGTCTTTTATTGTGGCAATGACCATTCACGGGATTGGATCCTCGGAGATTAGCATCGCCAGAGGCTCACCTTCATAATCCAGGTCGTTCATCAAAGCCTTCATCCAGTTCTGCCAGTACACATCGTCCTGTGTGCCCTGGTCATACATATCCGCCGTGATGTCTGGTGCCTTCAACTCAGCCTCCAGCAGCCCCAGGGACACGTTGTTGAGAGGCCACTTGGACCGAGTACGGTAGGCAATCAAGCAGTCATTGAGGGACTGGCGACAGAGCAACAGTAGGGGCACCATTAGCTGTGTTATCTCCCAAACAACGAGGACACCTCACCCATAAACCACCCCTACCCTCCCCCAAGGCCAGAACACTGACCTGCTTCAAGGAGGAGTTAGATACAGTGCTCTGGGGAGACAGCAGGAACCGAGGGCTCACTCAGATGATCTTCTGTGATCGTACTGAACGGTGCAGCAGGTTTGAAGGGCTGAATGGCCTACCCCTGCTCCTATTTTCTATGCTACCATGGGCCTTCAGCATTTCTGCCAGGCTCCTGTCAGATGCTAACATTGGCCATCCTACTCCAGTGTCTGAACTGGGGCTGTTTGGGTCCCCAGCCTAGAGAGAGAGGGAGAGAGAAATAGAGAGAGGGAGAGAGAGAGAGAGAGAGAAAAACAGAGAGAGAGAGAGATAGAGAGAGAGATAGAGAGAGAGATAGAGAGAGACAGAGAGAGAGATAGAGAGAGACAGAGAGAGAGAGACACACACAGAGAAAGAGAGAAAGGGACAGCGAGAAACAGAGAGGGAAAGCGAGAGAGACAGAGAGAGAGAGAGAGAGAGAAAAACAGAGAGAGAGAGAGAGAAAGGGCCAAAACAGTCAGCCACTGCTGGTTGACCAGCTAGCCCTGAGCAGCAGTTAATGGTCCCTCTCTATCACTGGCTGCAACTCTGTCCCTAAACCTCCCTGCCCGCTCCCCTTCCTCTTCTCTTTAACACATCACTACTGTTGCCAACCTGCCCTTAATAACTTTGTGTAGGCCTGGCTGTCAGATTCTGTCCGATACACACTCCCACGGAACAGCCCTGGGTCACTCAGCCGAGGTGGCCAGCACTGTATAAACGTAGCTGCCGCCCTCCCACCTCTGGGAGGACAGCGCGCAGTCTGCATACCTGGTAGGAGTCCATGCAGACCTCGTTCGAAGCCAGCTCCTCATCCACAGCGTGTAGCTTCTCCATGAAGCTGGTGTCGCGGCTCTGCTTGTGCTTGGCTTTAGGGGGTAGTGGTGGGGGGCCCATGGGAATGGTCTCCACACTGAGGTGCCTCGCAGCCACTCCGAGCCCACTGTCCCTCTCAGTAACACCGGGGAGCTAAACAAAACAAGCCAGGCCGAGACATCAGCATCCCGCAAGCAACAACCCACCCTTCCGACCTTCTGCGGACACATTCGAGGTTCTGGCCCGACAGCACAGGCTGGAGCAAGAGGCTACTCAGTCCAGTGTGTTACTGCCACTCCCTGGGGCTCTTTCCTCAGATCCCTGCTTCACTCTGCCACAGGTCACGGCTGAATGTGTAACCTCTGCCCTGTGAGGCAGAGCATTACAGTCCCTGCCCACACGCTGTGCAGAAGGCTCTCTCTCCTCATGCCCCCTCTGGTTCCTATGCCCAACACTCTACATCTATGCCCCTGGTTATGATGCTGTCGCTTTCAGACACTATCTTGGGTCCTGGTTTTATTTTTGAAGGGAGTCTGTAAGGCTGAGGCGCTGATCTGCCTACTGAAGACCACTTGAGTAAACAGCTTGGGAGGCCTTGGGTTTTCCTTTAAATGCAGCCTGAATGGGGCGTAGCCAGCTCTCACAGGTCAGGATTGCTGGGTAGCATAAAGAAAGTATTGGGGTCTCAACAGAGTGAACATTTCCCAGCTGCTACTCTCTGAATTTTCTCCTCGTTTTCTCCCTCTGGAGTGGAGAACTGCACGTGAGAGTCGGTGTCTGAATCTTCCATTTTCTATTGGCCAAGGGATGTGTTTATGGGATGTGGCTACATTGGAACAATTCATTAGTAATAGGTACTGTATCTATTATTATGGCAAGTTTTCCAATAGAGCTGTTACTCTAAATTCCTCTTTCTTTGGCTGTATTTTAACTGCAGTGTTTAAATAAATTGTGTTTTGCTTAACGTTGAGTAGTTTCTATCTGGAACATGGTACTTTTTACCTTTAAAATGAGAACAAGTTAGGTCTAAGTGACCTTCTTAAAATATTTTGAGGGGAGCGTCTGGTCTGGTCCATAACAGCAACCCCTCCCCCCTCCACTCCCTGCCAGTGATCAGCCCCATAGCAACAGGCAATTTCTCCTCACTCACCTCAATCCAACGCTTAAAGGTCAGCTCGAATGAGAGTGACCCCAGTATCTCCTTCTACTGACACCCGTGCCCCGAGAGTCATGCAGATAACAATTTCTACAATCTCATTCTGCACTCCCTGTCCCTGTTTTGCCATTACTAATTCCCACGGCCACATTCATGTGGCAACCCACTGTATAAAACACATCATACCTTTCATTAGCAGGTGACACCCCCTTGAACACAGGGGGTTATTACAGTGAGATATGGTCACATGCCCAGTTCCCATTACAACAGAGAGGGGGAGGGAGTTATATTGGAAACACCAGGCCAAAACCCACAATGGGGAGCTTACTTAACCTGTAGCCATTCAATTTAACTTCAATAACTCCGATTCCACTTCCATCTGAAACTATAATGTTGAAATAATCACTTTCCTGAGATACACTCATCGAGGTCTACAGCATGGAAACAGGCCCTTCAGCCCAACTTATCCATGCCACCCAATTTTCTCAATTAATCTAGTCCCATTTGCCCTCCGTACCTATCCCATCCACGTCCCTGTCTAAATGTTACTTAAAATGACAAAACTATATTTGCTTCCACCACTACCTCTGGCAGCCTGCTCCAGAAACTCACCACCCTCTGTGTGTGAATAAAACTGCCCCGCAGGACCCTGTTGTATCTCTCCCCTCTCACCTTAAACTTATGCCCTCTAGTTTTAGACTCCCCTACCCTGGGGAAAAGCTGTCGGCTATCTACCTTATCTGTGCCTCTCATGATTTTATAGACCTCTGTAAGGTCACCCCTCAGTATTCTGTGCTCTAGGGACAAAAGGCTCAGCCTATCCAACCTCTCCATATAATGCAAGTCTTCCAGCCAGGTAACCTCCCAGTAAATCTTCGTGCTGTCTTTCTAGTTTAATAATGTCGTTTCTATAGTAGGGCGACCAGAACTGCACATAGTACGGTATCCCAAATGTCTTGTACAGTTGAAAAAAATTATCCCAACTCCCACACTCAGCACGCTGAAAGCAAGCACGCCAAAAGCCTTCTTCACCAGATAAAGGAACAAGGAATTAAAAGCAACAGGATAATTAGCCATCCCTGGGAAGATGTACCAAAGCTAGACAAAGAAACTGACTGGTTACTGGCTGCCTTATGTCACAAGGATAACTGCAGAAAAACTTCAGGAGTTAATGACAGGAAACGCTGTGTTTCGAACAGACAGATTAACATGGAATGGGGCAAGAAATAGAGAAGCTCAAAACAAAACAAGAAATCGCTGGAAAACCTCAGCAGGCCTGGCAGCACCTGGGTTAACATTTTGGGTTCAGTGACCCTTCCTCAGAGCTGATGGTAGCTACAAAATGGTTTGGTTTATATGCAGAAGGTAGGGGAGTACAAGGAGGTGGTAGGGAGTAAACGTAGGTGGGGATAAGCCCAAAGAGAGACAAGGAGGAGGTTTGGACAAAGGAGTGGATAACAATCGGGCTGGGAGAATGAATAGCTCTTAGAAGACAATTAGTGGTGAACAATGGGTTGTGTGGATAGCAGGCCATGTGATAACAAGAGATAACACAGTGTGGGAGCTGGAGGAACACGGCAGGCCAGGCAGCATCAGAGGAGCAGGAAAGCTGACGTTTCGGGTCGGGACCATTCCTGTTCCTCTGATGCTGCCTGGCCTGCTGTGTTCCTCCAGCTCCACGCTGTGTTATCTCTGACTCCAGCATCAGCAGCTCTTACCATCTCCATTTAATAATGAGGCCTGGTGTGTGGGGGTTGGGATAAGGACAAGGGCAAAGCTTCCTCAAGCCCTAGAACTGCTGAACTCAGTACTGAGTCCAGGAGGCTGCAGGGTTCCCAAACAGAAAATAAGACCATCAGGCATAGGAGCAGAAATTAGGCCATTTGGCCCATCCAGTCTGCTCTGCCATTCAATCATGGCTGATAAGTTCCTCAACCTCATTCTCCCGCTTTCTCCCTGTAACCTTTGATCCTCTTGATAATCAAGAACCTGTCTATCTCAGTCTTAAATGTACTCAATGACATGGCCTCCAAAGCCTTCTGTAGCATTGGAGCACTGCAGCAAGCCCGGGGCCAAGATCTTGGCCAGGGAACACAGTGATGTGTTGAAATGGCTGGTCACAGGAAACATAGAAACACATAAGCTGGGAGCAGGAGGAGGCCATTCGTCCCTTTGAGCCTGCTCCACCATTCATCATGATCATGGCTGATCGCCCAACTCAATAGCCTAATCCTGCTTTCTCCCCATAATCTATGATCCCATTCACCACAAGTGCTATATCTGGCTGCCTCTTGAATACGTTCAATGTTTCAGCATCAACTACATCCTGTGGTAATGAATTCCACAGGCTCTCCACTCTTTGGGTGAAGAAATGTCTCCTCATCTCCGTCCTAAGTGGTCTACCCTGAATCCTCATACTGTGACCCCTGGTTCTGGACACATCCACCATCAGGAACATCCTCCCTGCATCTACCCTGTCCACTACCGTTAGAATTTTATACGTCTCTGTGAGATCCCCCCATCAGGAAGCTCAGGGTATTTTCTGTGGACAGAACGTGTGTGTTTTGCAAACTGGTCACCCAGTCTTTGTTTCTCCAGTGTAGAGGAGACCACATTGTGAGCAGTGAATGCAGTGGACAGAGATAATGAGAAGCCAGGTTGACAGCAGCTGACTTTCACTCCGATAACATAGCAAGCAACGGACTTGGTGACTTTGAAAGTGTCACAAATAACGTCACACCATCAACAAAGACAAAAAATTCTGTAAGGATTCAACGCCAGCGTCCTCCAGCAGCAGAACTCTGGAGAAAAACACTGCACAAGAATCAAACCCTGGACATATCCCGAGACAGATGCTGCTGCTGCTTGGAATTGTAGCTAAATTCCACCTTTCATCAGGTAACAGCTAAGTTGGGTTGGGAAGCTGAACTCGTTTACTTGAGGGGTCTTATTGCTGCTTGCGATAACGTTTAAATCATTGCCTGAGTATTTGAATGTGAAATGTCTCGAGCAGCTGAAGTAAAGGTACAAAAACAGAAATTGCCTGAAAAGGCCTGGCAGCCGCTGTGGAGAGAAATCAGAGTCAACGTTTCGGGTTGAGTGACCCTTCCCCAGAACTGAACTGAAGGTAGTTTGTGCTAACTTACCCACAACAAGGTCACATAGAGATCAGGAACACCACCCTCTGAGAGTTTCCCTCAGTGCCCCATGCACCATCCTTCGGTGTTACTGGGGCCAAATCCTGGAACTCGCTCCCTAACAGGCAGGACTGCAGTGGCTCAAGAAGGCAGCTCACCATTACCTTCTCAAAGGGAGCCAGAGCTTCCCCACGACAGCCATTCCCAAACAAAAAATTATTTGAAAGGCAGAGAAACTGTGGCCAGGGTATCCAACTCAAACTACGGGTCATTGTGAGAAGACAGTTACAGGGAGTGGCTGGGGCGAATTGGGGCACCTAAGGGAGATAGCCAGAGAAGAACAGGGTGATGGAGGCGTAAGGGAGGCGGGAGGAGGCTGCTGTAAAGCACAAACATTGACACCCAGCCAAACACAAGAATAAAACTCACTTACCTCCTCCTCGGTCTCCAACAGCTCCTGCCTGGACCGTGGTCGGCCACTTCCAGCAGGAGAGGAAGTGGTGCTCTCAGCATCACTCTCCAGGAAGCCCTGCAACGGGTTGAGACTGGATATCAGGAAGGTGAGAGGGCAAAGGGATGTCAATTACAACCAGCCGCCAGGATCCCATACCACACACAGGTAAAAGTAGCTGGGAGGGGGGGATGACTGTGACCCCCTCCCATTATCTGTGTATTCCCTACATCTCACTTGGTTTTCTCTCTCTCTCTCCCTCTTTATTAAGTACTTGGCTGTGGTTCCAGTCATTCAGCCAGAGTTTCTGAAACTCCCACTCCCATCAACCTTTCCATTCTCCCTCTTCCCTTTCCTGACAGCACCTTCGAAAGCAATGTACACTACCATCTTGAAGGACAGGGGCAGCAGCAGATACATGGTAAGACCACGCTCTGCGAGTTCCCCGCAGTCTTTCATCATGCTGCTCTCTGGGGGGTTTAGAAGAAAGAGCAGTGATCTCAATGACAGGGTCTGGCAGCGTCCACAGCACCCCCCCTTGTCAGCTGCTACTGTCGCAAATGCAGAGGTCATAGCCCCAGGACATTACAGACCAAGGGTGGGGAAGTTTTCTCTCTCACAGGGTTACGGGGCCTTGTCATTCTCTCACCCAGAGAGCACTGGATGCTCCAGCGATGAGTATATTCTAGACAGAGATCAAATAAATGTTGGATAATGAGGGAATCGAGAAAGTGGGACGAAGTCAGGAAATCAAACACAGTCTTAGTGAAAGGCAGAGCAGATCCTGAGGGGTTGGAATCTACTCCAATTCCTTATGCTGCACCACTGGCAGAAAACTGAGAGCTGACAACACCAGTGGAGCAAGGTTCTCTCGACGCTGTCCACACCGCGCTCCCGGAACGTTTAGACCGTTTAAGCCTGCAAGCAATGTCTGACTGGGGTGCCTTCGCAAGTCTGTGAGCACCCAGCCAGCATCTGCTGAGGCCCTCATCCAGAGGGAGTGTGATACAGAAGGGAGGGGACAGATCCCACATCGGCTCGGGGTAGTGGGAGGGCTGGGGATTGACCCATGATCCTAAGCACCAACAGGGAATGAGAGCAAGACGCCAGGTACGTCGAGCGCCCCCGCTAGAAGGTTTGAAAGGAGAGAGGGTACCTCCTCTGCTGTCTCATCTTCCTCCTCCTCCTCGGGTCTGTACTCTTCATCAGACGAGTCTTCCTCCTCCAGAGGGATGTCAATAAACTGGGGAGCCTGCAACACACAATCCTCATTCAACAATGGGGAGAACAAAATGTAATTATTCACTGACCCACAACCGCACCGCTCCAGCCACTCACTGACCCACAGCTCAATCCTGCAAAAGATCGCTGACCCACAACCGCACGACTCCAGTCACTCACTGACCCACAGCTCAATCCTGCGAAAGATCGCTGACCCACAACCGCACCGCTCCAGTCACTCACTGACCCAAAGCTCGATCCTCCGACGGATCGCTGACCCACAACCGCACCGCTCCAGCCACTCACTAACCCACAGCTGGATCCTCCCACTGAGCGCTGACCCAGAACCGGATTCCCCCCCCAGCCGCTCAATGACACAGAACCGGATCCCCGACCCACAGCTGGTATCCTCCGAACACCCATAGACCCAGAACCGGATCCCCTCCCAACTGCTCCATGACCTAGACTCGATCTTATCAATCTTTCAGTGAATGAGACTCAATCCCTCAGTGACTGATCCTGATTGCTCAGGGAATGACTCCCAATCGCCAGCGACCCCGCCCTGACCGATCCCTCAGTGAGTGAGTCGCAATGTCTATCAGCCCCTCAATGAGAGAGAGATTCCCTTCTTTCTCTCTCTCCCTCTCTCTCTCCCCCCACTCCCTCCCTGACCCTATCAAGCTGCTGAAATCACTCCACGTATCACAAACCTTGGACTCTTTGCTCTTAATTGGTGATATATTCCACGTTGGGGGGACCTGCAGAAAAAAAGAAAGAAAACAGATCAGTCACAAGGAACAGAATGGTGCTGCATGTTTTAAACCTGATAGTTGCCCTCACTGAGCCCAGCCGGTCACAATACCCTTCACCAACTCGCCTTCTTGCAGTCCTGGTCTGCTTGCTATTCGACTGTAGGGACCAAAGCAGGCCTCACACCCACATCCAGCAGGTGCTCCCTGAACAACAAATGGAACACTTTCTAAATCTCCACAAGGACATCACCATGCAGGATACAGTTAGACGGACGTGGATAAACCAGGAGAAACCCCGTGTACAAAATTCACAGGAAAGGTCACACGCATGAGCTTTCTGTGTTCCCTCAAGTGTGCAAGATGAAGGGGTGATCACCTTTAGCTGACTAAAGAATTCTGTTGTGTTGAGACAGCGAGAGCGAGGCCGCGACCGCGAGAGTGACCGACAGTGCGAGTGCGAGAGCGAGACTGAGACCGCGAGAGCGACCGACAGTGCGGGAGCGAGACCGTGACCGCGAGAGCGACCAACAGTGCGAGAGCGAGAGCGAGAGTGACAGTGCAAGCGCAAGACTGAGACCGCGAGCATGACAGTGAGACCATGAGAGCGAGACTGACAGTGCGAGAACGAGAGCGAGACCGCGAGAGCGACCGACAGTGCGAGAGCAAGAGCGACTGAGTGCGAGAGCGAGACCGCGAGAGCGAGACCGCGACTGACAGTGCCAGAGCGAGAGTGAGAGCGCAAAAGCGAGACTGACAGTGCGAGAGCGAGTGAGACCGCGAGAGCGAGACTGACAGTGCGAGCGCGAGACCACGAGAGCGACCGACAGTGCGAGAGCAAGAGCGAGACCGCTAGAGCAAGAGCGAGACCGACCGACAGTGCGAGAACGAGAGTGAGACCGACCGACAGTGCGAGTGAGACCGCGAGAGTGACCGACAGTGCGAGAGCAACCTACATTGTGAGAGCGACAGCGAGAGTGACAGTGCGAGCGCGAGAGTGACAGTGCGAGCGCGAGAGTGAGAAGCGAGAGTGAGACTGCGAGAGCGAAAGTGAGACCGCGACCGCGAGAACGACCGACAGTGCGAGAGCAAGACCGCGAGAGCGACCGACAGTGCGAGAACGAAAGTGAGACCGCAACTGCGAGAACGACCGACAGTGCGAGAGCGAGACCGCGAGAGTGACTGACAGTGCGACAGCGAGACCGCAAGAACGACCGACAGTGCGAGAGCGAGACCGCAAGAACGCAAGAGTGACCGACAGCATGACAGCGAGACTGCGAGAGTGACCGACAGCGTGAGAGCGAGAGCGAGACCGCGAGAGTGACAGAGAGACTGTGAGAGGAATGAGAGAGAGAGAGAGAGAGAGAAAGAAAAAAAGAGAGACACAGGTAGACAGAGAGTGAAGGAGATGGAAACAATTCCCTCTTGTGGGAGTTGGTGGGGGGTGAGGCAAGGTGGAGGAGGGTCAGAGGGGGTGCAGAATTTTAAGATCAAGCTGTTTGGGGGTGATCTTAGGAAGCCCATCCTGACACAGAACAGGTTGGAAATGTGAAAAGCTTTCTCCAAACTAATGCTGCTGAGGCTGGAGGAGTTATTGCAAAATGTCAAAAACAAGGTGGATAGATTTTTGTGATAAAGGGGGTATCACGTATTAGGGAATTAAGAGGGGTCGATGGGGTTAAAGTACTGATCGATTATGATCTTATCGGACAGCCTCCTCCTGCTTTATCATAGGGGAATGAACTAATGATGAATGGTCTGTGTTCATACACCACAGCACTCCCATCACCACAAAACACTACCTCCTGGTTACACAGAGTATCGCCACTCCCTCTAAAACCACAGTCGTACTGGGGCCCTGCTAGTCCCTCGTCGGCGATGGGGTCTATGTGAAGCTAACCGAATCCTGGGCAAGACTGTGCAGAGGTCAGCTCCTAACCTGCAGGGCTGAACACTGACCCATCACATAGCAGGATCTACAAAGGACTTGGGTGTTGTGTGCTGAGAAAAAGGAAAAACCCTTCCTCACTTTTTAAGACATCTGTCTGATGGGTCACCGGTCAGCCTTCAGCTTTCGGGAGAAACAAAGCCCCAATCTGTTTGAGATTTCCTCTCAGTTCTGGTGTCAACCTTGGAAATCTCACCAAGCCCCTCTCCAGAATCTCTACAGACATTTAATCGGACGGAGACGAGCAGCACAAGCAAGATGCTTTCCTTTAAACTTTGGTCACAGGATCTGAGCGTTGCTGGTTAGACCAGTACTGATTACCCAGAGGGCGGTTAAGATCCCACCCCATCGCTGTGGATCTCGAATCACATGTAGGCAGATTCCCTTCCCTAAGGGACATGAGTGAACCAGATGGGATTTTACAAGAATTAACAGTAGTTACTAGGCCAGTGTTTTATACCAGATTTTTGCTAACCTCAACATTTCACCCAAACCCACATCCCCAGAACATTAACCCAGGGTTCTGGATTACTAAGCCAGTGACGTGATTTAATTTATTACTGTCACATGTAGCGAGGTCCAGGAAAAAGTGTTGCCTTATGTTCTTTACAGACAAATCGTAATATACAAGTGCATCAGGGCAACAGGAAAGTGCAGAATACAGTGTTCGAGCTGCCGAGAAGGTGCAGAGAGAGAGACAGAGGGATCAACATTAACTTTAAAGAGGTCCATTCAAAACTCTGCTTACAGCCGAAGAAGCTGTTCTTGAAAGTGTTCATAAGCGTGTACAAACTTTTATAGCTTCTGCTGGACAAAACAGGATGGAAGAGAGTACATCCAGGTGGGAGGGGTCTTTATGTTGGCTGTTTTCCCGAGGCAGCTGGAAGTGTAGACGGAGTCAATGGTTGGCTTGTGTGACGGACTGGGCTGTGTTCACAACCCTCTGTAGTTTCTTACAGTCCTGGGCAGAGCAGCTGCCATCCCAAGCCATGATGCATCCAGATGGGATGCTTTCTATGGTGCATCTGTAAAAATCTATAAGAGTCCTAATGGACATGCCAGGTTTCCTTAGTCTCCTGAGGATGTGGAGGTGTTGCTGTGCTTTCTTGACGGTAATGTTGACAATGATCACTGCACCATTGCCTCTCCATCGTATCTCTCCCCTTCCCACTTCAAGGTGCTCTGCGCAGGTGCCCCGAACCCTGACTCAGACTCCCACTAAAGCCTCTGCACCCCTGCTCTATCCCTGCAGAAACAAGCCTGCTGATAAGACATAAACCCACCCATTAACCAGAGTCACTACCCTGAGCAATCTCCTGGCACAACAATGGTGATTACTACTTTCGGTAGCACGTGACAGCTCCTCAGTTATTCCCACCCGAACGGAAACAAAGGACACTTGTGGAACCCCGCTAGCGCACCGACGCACGGTCCTCGATGATGAAAGACAATCAAGAGAGTCGGAGAAAACGCAGACGAGAAAGGCCTGGAAAAATAACTCACCACTCCCTTCTCCACAACCTCCTTGAGCTTCGAGCGGGTCATCTTGGGTTCCTGAAACAGATAAGTGTGAAGTGAAAACCAAGCAGGTAAGAGAATTGAGGTCCCAGAACCTGCGACGCCCTCAAGAGTTAACGCAGCTCCTCCAGATTGGTCAGATCGAACACCAGCGATCGAGGGAGGGCAGGGGGGCGAATGCTACAAGGTGGATGTGAAACCTGACCATGGTACTGCAGTACAGGAAAACACTGAAGTGGAGGAAAGTAGGTGCAATGAATGATGACAACACCACAAGGGGAACTGACGCCATTCGCTGCAGCGACAGTAAACCAGAGCCCTCACAACAGTGTCGCTGCCAGGCTTCAGGGCATCTCCTCATGCCTGGAAATGATCAGTGGGCTTTGGTGGGGGAGGGGGGGATCGAGTCATCCGAGGTCGATACCGATGACAGATGTACAGTAAGGAAAGACAGTGCGCATCGAGAGGACTATGAGCCACGCAACGAACTGTAACAGCAGGGTCTCGCAGCTGTATCACTGGCACTGCCGACACCCAGACAGTGGTGGGGCTGGGGTCCTTACATACTGCCTGACTGGGAAAGAACAGATGGATTTAACAAACGGTACCCAGCATCCGGACCAGGGGCGGGGGGGAGCAAAAGGGGGCAGGGACATGCGGGCACAGACACAGACACGCAGAAACGGAGGGTGGGGGGAGGGCTCAAGGAGGCAGGGACATGGGCACACAGACACAGGCACGCAGAAACGGTGGGGAGTTAGGGTTACGGCTAGGGCACAGGCACTTACAAACAGGTGCGGCTGCTCAGTATCGAAGATGGCTGCTTTCATCATGGCCACAACGTGCTCGTTAGTGATCACCTCCTACAGGAAATAACAGAGATCATATCACTCAGAGCCTCAGCTCCACACCTCTGACAGACAGAACTCTTCCTATCTCCATCACCCCCTCCCTATCTCTGTCACCCCCTGCCGCCCCCGACACCCCTGCCCTATCTCTGTCACCCCCTGCAGCCCCCGACACCCCCGCCCTATCTCTGTCACCCCGTGCAGCCCCCAACACCCCCTCCCTATCTGTCACCCCCTGCAGCCCCCGACACCCCCTC
>JAHRHZ010000179.1:625791-647353 GCA_024137785.1 Ginglymostoma cirratum | reverse complement strand
ATGATGCTGCTTGGCCTGCTGTGTTCATCCAGCCCCATGCTTGTTATCTCGGATTCTCCAGCATCTGCAGTACCTTTTATCTCTTAGAGTCATTGGATGGCTGTTTTTGAGCAGTGCAGAATCAATGGACCAAAGGGGCTTTTCCTCTGTAGACCAGTCTGACTCTTCCCTGAATGGTGCAGAAAGATTGTTTGTTTGACAGGGTCTAAAGATGGTACAGTGGCTCAGTGGTTAGCAATACTGCCTCACAGCAGTATTCCACCCTCGGGAAGCTGTCTGTGCAGTCTGCACATTCTCCCCGTGTCTGCGTGGGTTTCCTCCCATTGTCCAATGGTGTGCAGCTTAGGGCGGATTGGCCATGGGAAATTGTCCCAGAGTCCAGCGATTTGCAGTCCGGGTGGGTTAGCCATGAGAAATGCAGGATTACAGGTATAGGGGAGGGGTTGTGTCTGGGTGGGATGCTCCTCAGAGGGCTGGTGTGGGCTTGATGGGCCGAATGGCCTGCTTCCACACTGTAGGGATTCTATAAAGTGGCACCTGTAGTGAGGGACTGCAATTCTGAGCTGTGGTCAGTGGACTTGAGGCACAGCAAAGATGTCTCCTCAGTGAGGCAGCAAGGTCAACATGTTTCTCCTGTGCTCCTTCACTTCTACTTTACAATTCCCTACGTTTCACGAGTACTGTTATCAAAACAGCAGCTCCAGTTAGAACCCTGCTGACAGACATCACACCAGACTGAAGGTCTCAGTTTAAGATGCGGGGTAGGTCAGTTAAGACTGAGAATGAGGAGGAATGTCTTCACCCAGAAAATGGGGAGCCTGAAGAATTCTCTGTCACAGTAGTAGTCAGGGCCAAAACACACTGTTTTCAAGGACGAGTTAGATACAGTTCTTAAGGAATTAAAAGGAGAGAGTGGGAACAGGGGACTGAGTTAGATAGTCAGTCATGATTACACTGCATGGCAGTGCAGGCTTGAAGGGCTGAATGGCCGATGCCTGCTCTATGTTTCAGATATATGCAGAGTTTAAGAGAGTGACTCTCACCGTCCATAGCTCCATCCAAAACAGTTCTGTTCGCCAGTGACTGGGCCAACAGGACTAGTGATAGGTTCCAGAGGGAGAGCGAAGAAAGTTACTGCTGCTGATAGTGATCTCTCTTTCACCTTCAAATTGGTCCCTTCAATAAGATGGCCCATATTCAGTTGTAAGCTTCACTATAGTGGCACATTAAAATCCTTTACCGTGATTGTTTCACGGTTGTTCAGAAAGGATGGAAAAGGGAAGCAGTGTTTTGAGTTTGCAGAAGAACACGGGCAGGCTTGCAAGCAGCAAATCTCCAACCACTCAGTGGAATGCGTCATCGAGTCATAGGCTATCGCTACACAAAGTGGCCTTTGGCCTGTAGAGTCTGTGTTGGTCATCACAACCTATCAATTCTAATGCCATTTTCCAGCACTTGGCCCATTGTCTTTACACCTCAGTGTTTTAAGTGATTATCCAAATGCTTCTTAAATGTTGTGATGGCTCTCAGCCTTTAAGGCAGTGAGTTTGAGATACCTACCCCTATCTGGGTGAAAATACACCTCCTCAAATCCTCTCAGAACCTCCTTCCCTTTTATCTTAAATCCATGTCCCCTGTTTTCTGACCCCTCCAAAGTTAAAACCTTCCCATTTACGCCCCTCAGAACTCTGTACCCCTCAATCAATCCCTTGGCCTTTTATTCTAAGGCAAACAACCCCAGACTTATCTAGCCTCCCTTCATTCAGTGACTAGGGGATGGGGGGTGGAGGAGGTGCGTGTGGCATGGTGGCTCAATGGTTATCGTTGCAGCCTCACAACACCAGGGTCCCAGGTTTGAATCCAGCCTTGGTCCGAGTGGAGTTTGCACGTTCTGCGCGGGTTTCCTCTGGGTGCTCCGGTTTCCTCCCACAGTGCAAAGGTGTGCAGATCAGGTGGATTGGCTGTGCTAAACTGTCCGTAGTGTTCAGGAATGTGCAGGCTAAGTGAGTCAGCCATGGGAAATGCAGGGATAGGGTAGGGGGGGTGGATCTGGGTGGGCTGGTCTTCGGAGGGTCAGTGGGGACTTGATGGGTCGAATGGCCTGCTTCCACACTGTAGGGATTGTACGATGAGGATTGTGTACAATAACTCCAAATGGCAGACTCTAAACTAAGGTCTGATACAATTTCATCACAAGCCAATTCTATTCTGCCAGAAATGACATGGGATATTCTACAAAAAAAAAATCAAAGTAGGGTTCAAATGTGGTGTGAAAGTGGTCCACAGCTAAGCCTACCTGCATATTAAAGGACTGAACCTTTCTATGGGAATACGAGGCTGCTTAACCATCAAGATTTTTGTCATTCAATTATATTAACGATTCATGAAAGAACCCCACAATTCTCTCCCTTACCGAAGCTGTCAACTTGCTCCGGGCACCTGTTCTCTGTATTTATAAAACCCCAGGCTATTTGGCAAAGGAAGGCCTTGCAGTTGGTCCTGGCTGATGTCAGCAGGTGCAGGCGTTACTGGGGTAAGTGACTGAGATGCTGGCGTCCAGACCACAAGCCAGAGACAAGTCAAAGACCAAGGCTAGCTCTCTCCCACAGCAGCATCGTCCACCAAAGGAGCTCCGCAACTCCAAAAGGTAGCTACAGCAGACACCACGTCAGCCACAGCCAGAACCCTAATGCACATGAAAAGCCACAGGCTCCTACACCAATAGGGGAGCTACACAGGCAAAATGCACCTCGTGTACCTCCACTTAAACATGTGGGGAACACAAACACTCAAAAAGCAAGAGAGACATACACACACACGGCCATATCTTTTACTTTTTATTTTAAAGTAAGCCTACTCAGATGTGCTATGACATAGCTCTGGAAGAGGTGGGACTTGAACCTGGGTCTCCTGGCCCAAAGGAAGGGACTCTACCATTGTGCTACATGCCTTACATCTTACAAGCATAGGATGAAATGTACGAGGTTAAAGATCCCTGTGCATATCGTGCAAATAACACCAGCACCAATGACAGCATCTATCACTCACTAGTCACCAGGAATGTAACCAGTTACATCAGGATTCCCAATGGGTCACTATGATTGGTTAGAAACCGGGACAACACCAGGACTACAGCAAGTGATGGACATCTGTAAAACAGCTGGGAACAAGGGCTTTAACAGGGACGGTAGGAATGGGGCACCATACAGGGGGCAGGTGATTGTGATGCTAGGTTGGGCATATGCCACAAGGGAAGTCACATTTGGGGTTATGAGATTGGGATGGGGAGATTTTGGGGATTGGGAGGCATACAGGATTGGGGAATGGGACCAAGATGGCGGTTTGGATACAGAGCAATGGGCAAAGAGAAGGGGATTGGGAAAAACGGAGGAGTTCTTTCGAAGAGTTGGGACAGACACAAGGTGCCTGACAGCTTTCTGAGCTGTAGGAGTTGAGCGCTGGGTCAGGGTTATGGGATGGGATTCGAAGGGAATGGGAAGAGGACGCAATAACATGGGGAATGGAGCATGGGATCGGGACAAAACATCACTGGATTGGGAATAAAGGAATCAGAAGAGGGCTTGGGCCAGTGAATAATCGGGGAGCTCATTCAAAAAGGCTGACATTGTTTTAAGGGGCTGAATGTCCCCCTGGGGTGTACGAATAAACACGCACATCAGCTGAGATACATCCAGCTTCTCCCATTTTTAAAACAGGGATGTCATTGAGTGCCACTCTGCTCAGTAGAACTGCGGTCTTTGGAAATGGTATGGACGGTTCTGGAACAATTACCAGGCATTTCCAGGAAATTTGAGCAGGCTGTCACAGAGATATTATCTTCCCTCTGCCCTCACCGACAATCAAGCAGCTTATTAAAAACTGTAAATCAGAGCACGATACCCTGGCTAATTTCAACACTGCACTCATGTTTACTGAGCTCAGTTTCCATGGGAATTGCATGTAACCCCCTCAGTGCCTCAGCACTAAAAGGAATGTGGAAAGGCAGGAGCCAGAGACAAACAGAAACAGGACATGATGAGAACAGAACACAATGTCACCAAAGAGCCTCACAGCTGAGGAGCAACCTTCTCGAGTACAGTCACTCCAAGAACGGGGGAAATGCAGCAGCCGTTTAAACAGGGCAAGATCCAAACACAGCCACATGAAAATGGCAGAGGATTACAGCTACTAACACAGATATTAACCAACATACCAGGGAGTGCACAAATGCTCTTCAGAACGGTGCGTGGGAACATTACATACAATTTGAAAGTGGCACAAAGGTCTCAGTTAAAAGTCCCAGAGGCATGCAAACACAGGGTACGGTACTGGTGGGGGACAAGTATGTTGCTTTATAACACTGGGGTACAGTACCGGCGGGGACGGGTCTGTCACTGTGTAACACTGGGGTACAGTACCGGTGGGGACGGGTCTGTCACTGTGTAACACTGGGGTACAGTACCGGTGGAGGACAGGTCTGTCGCTATATAACACTGGGGTATGGTACCGGTGGGGATAGACCTGTCACTGTATAACACTGTAATGTGTTACAACAGTGTTGGAGAATGAAATCTGGAGATGAGAATGCTGACAATGACTGCTGAATCAATGCCCTGTGATCACAAGTTTTGGACCCACGCTGCACTGAACCAGAGGGTGAGGGGGATGCTGCTGCTGGTGCAGAGGCTGGTATGTGGAACTGACAACTAGCTGCCCAATACGGTGTGATGCAGACTGACCTGTGCAGAGTCAATGACAGCAACGATCATGTTGAGGAGTTCACTGCTTCGCAACGTCTCATCGGGGAACTAGAATGTGACGAAAAGCAACATTATACAGGGGCTGACAGCAACGGGAGCCGCGTCTGCCATCACACCCGGGAGCTCCCTTCAAAACCTACTCCCAACTATCGCAGGACATAAAATCCCACTCCACAGCCTCCCAATGTATTCAGCAGGAGCTGGTAACGCAGAAAAGACTGGACAGGCTGGGGCCTTTTACTTTTGGAAGGGGAAGTGAGATGTTAGTGGTTGCCTGCAGTAGAAGCAGAGATGGTGTTTCCATTTGGGGTAGATCAGAACCAGGGGCCCATCATTATTCAAAGTCCTTATGGGGGGAGAACAGGGAGTTGGGGGTTGAAGATGGAGGCCGGCTCCCATGGAGAACAGAAGGAAAATAGGGGACTCGCTCCAGCAGGGCGCAGGGGAGAATTGTGGAATATGGTAGGGATGTTTTTGATTTACACCATAAGGCTATAAATTATTGGATTATTGCCCGTGGCAGGGAGGGTCATCCTGTTAGTCTCTTGTGTAAATTCCATTGGTCTACCTGTTAGCGGTGACTCAGGGGGCAGCACCTGGTCATCTCAGGGTCAGAACTTAGTGGTTTCAAATGACAGGGACTGGAGCACCCAGTCAAGGCTGATGCCCCCTACGGCAATACGTAAATCGACACTGGGTGTACAGGTTATCAAGGCAGGCTAACAACATTGGCTGCACTTACTGCCACGTCACCCCCAGGAGGAACCACAAACCATGCCCATGCAGTTGCGCCTCCTGGGAACTCATGGGCAAGTGGAAGGGGGTGGACCTGGAAAGGGAGTGGGTAAGTCTGACGCCAGAGCTGAGAGCACAGCGAGGGTGGTGAGCATTGCTCAGGCTGCTGCAGAGGTGTGCTGTCACTGGCAACATCTGCTCACGCACAGGGGGCTGCCAACATGGTGTAGGTAAGGCACACCATGTACACATCAAAACTTGGACGTGAGGGTAGTGATCTCGGCAATGCCTACACAGCAAGATCTCTCAGTGAGGACTGTCATCTCCTCACATGCTTCAGTTATACCGGACCTCATCTCCCTGATCCACATCCATGATAGAGGTGCCGGCGTTGGACAGGGTGGACAAAGTCAGAAGTTATATGACACCAGTTTATAGTCCAACAGGCTTATTAGAAATCACAAGCTTCAGGGCACTGCTCCTTCGTCAGGCAAAGACTATAACCTGGTGTCGGGTGACTTCTGACTTGATCGACATTCAGTTGTGATTTAACCTGACTGATTGCCTGGTTAAACCTCTGCCCCACAGCACTCTGACAGTGCCAGATCACAATGCCTCAGTGACTCTGCAGCATCGAGAGGTCACAATAGGGCTGCCTTTGTGTAGCACCTGTCATTCTCTCTTCAAATTCAGCGCGCCTGGCCATGCAGAATTCTAAGTGGCACAAAGGCCAGCTCTGAATGCAAAGAATAAACCTGGCCTCAGGATACAGAAAAATCTCCCTTGCTCTTCTGCCCAAAAAAGTGAATCCTCGACATGTGTTTGAGGGAGAACCTCCAAATGTCTGGCTCCCTCGGCGCCGACCCTCCGACAGTCATGCCCCACACCCAGACTGGTATGTGCAGAAGACCTTACCGATGTATAGATAGTAGGGGTGAGATAGCAGAGCAGCCGAATGTCATCCTCCTGGCACGCTTTCATATCCATCATGAGACAAGTGTGCAAATCGCCCAGCTGCGTCGCCTGGGCGAAGGACTCATACAGTCTCATCTTCCCCGATGCGGCTTTACTGAAAGAAAACAGGTACAGCAATAAGGAGACCAGACACCGTCTGCCTCGAATCTGATCCCTAACTCAGCAAAGGCTTGTGTATGTGAGACAGAGAAAGGAGCAGAAGTCAGCAACCAGTTTCAATGCATTTCATCGTGGGCAGCAAACTACTGCACAGAGCAACTTGGCCATCTTTGTCCAAGGCTATGTTAACTGGACTGGCAGCTGAAAGTTAATGACACTCTAGGGCCATATGGAGCACATTGAGAAACCTTGGTTAAGGTGCACCCATATGGTCAGCTGCTTTACTCTATCTAACCCTGTACGGCCCCGTTCCTGGGAGTGTCTGATGGGGACAGCGTTGAGGGAGCTTTATTTTATCCAATGGATAGAGTATTGGTTAACTAACAGAAAGCAAACAGCGGGGATAAATGAGTGTTTTTCTGTTTGGTGATCAGTGGCTAGCGCTGTGCCCCAGGGATCAGTGCTGGGACTGCCACTGTTTACAATATACACAGATGATTTAGAGCTGGGGACCAAATGTAGTGTGTCAAGGTTCGCAGATAACACTTAAATGAGTGGGAAAGCAAAATGTGCAGAGGATGCTGAAAGTCTACAGAGGGATATAGATAGGTGAAGTGAGTGGGCAGGGGTCTGGCAGATGGAGTACAATGTTGGTAAATTCCTACCATTTTGGTAGGAATAACAGCATCATGGACCATTATTTAAACGGCGAAAAATTGCAGCAACGCTGCTGGGCAGAGGGACCTGGGTGTCCTTGTGCATGAATCACAGAAGGTTGGTTTGCAGGTGCAGCAGGTAATTAAGAAGGCAAGTAGAATATTGTACCTCATTGCTAGAGGGATGAAGTTTAAAAACAGGGAGGTTATGCTGCAGCTGTATAGCTGTGGTGTTCTGTCCCGCTTGGTATTTATATGCCTCGGTTTTGTTACAAACACACTGAACTGGACCCGATATGCAAACCACTGAAAAACAGAACCAGAAGTAATACCAACTACTCAGCAAACAGAGGCATAAAAATAAGTGGGACAGAACACCAATGCTTCACTGGAGGCACGCTGATGTTACCTAGCAGGGGGACAAAACGTCTGCAATCAAGTACACCGGCTCGGCAAGTAAGTCTACAACCCCAAAAGAATTAAGGATTATGGTGAGCGGGTGGGTAAAGTGGAGCCGAGTCCACAGAAAGATCAGCCATGATCTTACTGAACGGCAGAGCAGGCTCAGCAGACGAGTTGGCCTACTCCTGCTCCTATTTCTTACGTTCTTAACCCTGTATTGTTTCTGTCCTGGGGAGTGTTTGATTGGGGGGGGGGGGGGGGGGGGGGTGGACAGTGTACAGGGAACTTTTACTCTGTATCTAACCCTGTGCTGTCCCTGGAGGAATTTGATGGGGCGTGGGCGTGGGGTGGATAGTGCAGAGGGATAAAAATTACAACGTGCTCTGTCTTAGCAGCACTCAGCAACATTACTCAGGGGATAGGCCCTCCTAGATCAGGGAGACAGCAGGAGCGTGTTAGTTAGCTGCAGCTGAGAAGACCTCCTACCTGGCTCGCAGATAGTACAGAAGGTGATAACCAATCTTGGGCTGTTTCTGGTATAACTCCGATAAGAGCTCCAACAACAAGGAGAAGCTGCTGTTATCCTCCTGCATCTGGCACAAGTTCCTGGATAACAACATCAAGAATGACCATGAGCGTCACACTGTGAACAGTATCCGTGGTTGCTGGGACTGCTTCCTCCTGGAAGGACACTACAGCATGTACATGGAAAGGTAACCCTCTGAAAATATCTCCCTGAGCCACACGCTCGGAAATCAACGACCACTTCAGTGTCACTGGGTCAAAATCCTGGGGCTCCCAGCTGAACATTGTGAACTTACCTACACCAATCAAAATGCAGTGGGTCAAAGGGCCAACTCAGTACCACCTTCTTGGATGCAGTAGTGACTCATGGAGGGGAATGGTGTGGCAACACATCACCGGGTGGCTGAGGGTTTGGGATTCAGCAGCGAACAGTGATATAACAAAACCATGGCTGGGTTCTTTGTGCTTGGTTGAGCATACAGTCTCTGTGATGTGTACAGCTCATAATTAGAGTCATAGAGATGCACAGCACGGAAACAGACCCTTCGGTCCAACTCATCCATGCTGACCAGACATCCTAAACTAAGCTAGTCCCATTTGCCAGCATTTAGCCCATATCTCTCGAAACCTTTCCAATTCATTTCCGATCCAGACACTTTTTAAGCGTTCTAACGGCACCAGCCTCCACCACTTCCTCTGGCAGCTCATTCCATACACGCACCACCCTCTGTGTGAAATAGTTACCCCTCAGGTCCCTTTTAAATCTTTCCCTCTCACTTTAAACCTATGCCCCTCTAGTTTTGGTCTCCCCTACCCTGGGGAGAAGGCCTTGACTATTCACCCTATCCAGGCCCCTCAAGATTTTATGAACCTCTGTAAGGTCACCTCTCAGCCTCTGTCGTTCCCAGGAAAATAGCCCCAGCCTCTCCCTATAGCTCAAACCCTCCAGCGTATCCTTACCTGAAGGTTACATAAAGTGGCTTCCCCACTGACTCCTCCAGAGACCTGAAATACATTCAATTCACATGTCACAGAAACAACTATTCACTTCGACGTAGGAAAACATCAAGCAGTACTTCACAGAAGCATAGATCAGGTAAAGGTCGACATGGAGGCACGTAAAGCAATATCGGGGACATCAGCTTGGCCAAGGGACTCAGATTTCAGGAGCATCTTAAAAGGGGAGTGTGAGAGAAATGGAAAGATTTAGGGAGGGAATGGAGAGCCCATCATCCTCAATAGGGGAGCGGTGGAAGTTTGGGGTGCTCAGGCACTCGGAACTGTAGGAGTGCAGAGACCTTGAGAACTGTATGCCAGATAACAGGCTATAGAGATACAAAGGGCTGAGGACATGGAAGGATTTCAAAGGAGAATGGGAACTGTTAAAAAAGGAGCATTGGCTACCACAGGACTTTACACTGAATGAGGACACGGGCACTGGCCATTTGTAGCAGGGACCAGAGTTTTAACTTACACATGGTGGGAAGTTGGCACGAGACAGCATTGGATGGTGAACAGCTATGCCCTCAGGTCACCTTCACAATGGAACAGCTTTCTCATCCAGCAGGCTGCTGTAGGGCCAGAGTTTATTTTCGGTCCTCCATTCAACTACTGAATATTCGGAGTAAATTCATAAACGTATATGTTTAGAAGGGCTGCTGCTGAACCACAGCTTCAGTGCAGGTTGTAACTTGAAATACTGGAACGGTTCACCAAGAGGTGTGACGCTGGCAGCAAGAGGCTCACACTGACTCAGCTGACTCCACACATGTGGCAGGCATGGAGCAATTCTAACTTGTTGTCCTAATGGTTTCCCCTTCACACCCACAGTGTGTCTGTGTGTCTCTCTCTCGCTCTCTCTACCCACCCTCTCAGTAACAGGCTCCCTCTACTCCATTGAGTGGAGCAGGTATGAGGGCAGGGAAGAATAAATCTGAAGTCGACACTTACTCCTCAGTGATCTCCTCTGGCAGGACCTCGCCCCTGAAATGTCCTTTGAACAACTCGACGAGGCAGGAAGCCAATGTCACCATGAGCTCTGTATCAAAATCATCCTTTTCAAAAAGGTGGGTGGGAGGGGGGTGGTGACAGAGAAGAAAATAAATTTGGCTTCATTAGCAATAACTCCTGACAGTGATAGTGTGTGTGTATTCTGGGGAATTATGGCCATGTAATGTGATGTGGTATATAGTACAACCAGCTGACTCTCTGGCTACTTGCAGGGAATCTGAAACTCTCCCTACTCTTTTACTGCCAGATCTCCCCCACACACCTATTCCCTCTAGAGCTCACTGACCCACTGGGGCTCTGACAGCACCTCGGTTTTAAAATCCTCACCCCCACTTTCAACTTCCCCTGTAAGCCCCTCTTACTCCCTCATCCCCACACCACCTCCCCCCCTCATCTCAGAAACCCCCTCCAGCCCACTAAGCTCTCTGCACCTCTGCAATTGCTGTCTCCTGTACCCAATGTCACTGGGCGAGGAATCCAGACACCCTAACCGATCCTCTGGTCCAAATCCCACCAATGGACTCAGAATTTAAGATCAATTTCCAGGTCCGGAAGAGAAAGCTGACCTCAGTGCCGGTGCCACAAAACCACCAGAGATTACACAGTCTGTGCTGACTTACCTACACTATCTAACTTTCCAAAACCTGGGACATAGCCCCAAATGGTAAGACATTTTCAAGCCGTCATTCAAATATTTCCGACCTCAACTCTCCTGCCAGGCTGTGCACCCCAGATTCCCACTGCCTTCTGGGTGAAAAACAGCTTCCTCAAATCCCTTCTAAACCTCCTGATCTTAACAACTGTACAATTTAGTTTTTAAACACAAACAGGGAAGGAAATGTGCCACCCTTAACCAGTCTGGCCTCCATTTCACTCCAAACTCTCACAGTGATGGGGACTTCATTGATTGCCCATTCTTAACTGTCCAAGAGACTCGATCAGTGTGACACTGTCAATGACACACACATCCCAGGATGGTGTAAAAACACTGCGTAACAAGTATCAGACCTTCTTCCCCATTCTACAGCCCAGATTTAATTAACTGAATTGAATTTAAAATTATACCAGTTACCACAATGGGAAGTGAACCCTTGTCCTAAGGAACCAGCAGTATTTCCATTATACCAGAATCACCCCACAAGTAACAGCACCCTCACTCCTGAAGCACTTCCATTGACTTTTGCGACCATCCGGGGCCCTGGAAGGTGCTATAGAAATGCACGTCCATCTTTCTAACAATCAACACTCTGAGTCCTGATTGCTAGCTCCTCACATTTCAAGGCGGAATGGTGATGGTTTCTTTACCCCCTCTCCCTTTATAAAAAGTGAGTGGCAAATGAAGCAAAATCAGAAATTGCTGGAAAATCTCAGCAGGTCTGGCAAGGTGCAGTGAGAAAGCAGGTTCTGCCAGACCTGCTAAGTTTTTCCTGCAACTTCTGATTTTGTTTCTGACTTCTGGCATCTGCAGTTCTTTTGGCTTTTTGTTTAGTGGTTAACAAAGTGTTCTGTTGTTGTGTGTCCGATTCAGAGTGCGTGCTAACTGCTCATTTTTTTCTTTATTAATTAACAGGATGAAGGTGTTGCTGGCCAGGCAGCATTTATTGCCCATCCCTAATTGCCCAGAGGGCAGTTCAGAATCAACCACATTGCTGTGGGCCTGGAGACACACGTAGGCCAGACCAGGTAAGGATGGCAGTTTCCTTCCCTAAAGGACATTAGTGAACCAGATGGGTTTTTCCTGACAATCAATAATGGATTCATGGTCATCATTAGACTCTTAATTCCAGCTATTTTCATGAATTCAAATTCCACCATCTACGATGGCAGGATTTGAACCCAGGTCCCCAGAATGTTATCTGGGTCTCTGGATTAATAGTGCAGCGATAATACCACTAGGCCTTCGTCTCCCCAATTCTGTGCTTGATTGAGTCTGCACTCAGCCTTAACCAGAGAAAAGCAAACAAACTTGCCGGGCAGAGGCAAGGCCCTGAGCCAGCTATTTCAGAACGTCCCGTAAATGTAACTTTACACACATCCAAACCTGGGACGTCTCGACACAAGTCAGAGATATCAGATTTGGAGTATGTTGCTGGCAGGCTGATGTGAACAGATTTAAACAGTAGCTTCTTAAAAAACAGGATGCATACTTTGGAAGAAAAATCATGGAACTAACTGGCTCTTTTCCCCAGAAAAAACATCTACTATCCACAGAGGGAGGGCAGCAAAGATACAGCGACTGACCATTGGGCTGGCAGGACTGCTGTATAAAGGAGAGACCAGGTCAACCAGGCCTACATTCACTGGAGTTTAGAAAATGGCAGGGGATCATACTAAAATGTGTCAAATGATGACAGTAAAAAAACCAAAAGAACTGCAGATGCTGTAAAATCAGGAACAAAAACAAAAGTTGCTGGAAAAGTTCAGCAGGCCTGACTGCATCGGTGAAGGAAAAAACAGGGTTAATGTTTCGAGTCTGGTGACCCTTCCTCAGAACTGATGGTGGCTGGGAAATCGTCAGTTTAAATGCAGATAAAAGGGAGGGGAATGGAGTCGGGAGTAAATGATAGGATAGAGTCTACAGAGAGAGAGAGCAGCAGTTGGACAGACAAAGAAGTTGCTAACGATCAGGCTGGGAGGGTGAATAGTTATTAATGGGGACTGGTAGTGACTAACAACAGGGTGTGTGTAATGGCAGGCTGCGTGCTTTCTCCGCCCTGGTCCAGGAACTCCCCACTTACATCCATGCCCTCCACCTCCTCCAAAATTTCCGAATCCCTGGTCCTCAACATCTCATCTTCATGGACATCCAGTACCTATACAGTTGCATTTCCCATGCAGATGGCCTAAAGGCCCTCCGCTTCTTTCTCTCCCGCAGGCCCAACTCGTTCCCCTCCATTGACACTCTTATCCACTTAATAGAACTCGTCCTCACCCTTAACTTCTCCTTCAACTCCTCCCACTTCCTACAGGCAAAGGGGGTGGCCATGGGTATCTGCATGGACCCAAGCTATGCCTGCCTCTTTGTAGGCTATGTGGAACAGTCCTTCTTCTGCAGTTACACTGGCCCCAAACCCCACGTCTTCCTCCATTATATCGATGACCGTATCGCCGCCACCTTGTGCTCCCATGAGGGAGTTTGAACAGTTCATCCACTTTACTAACACTTTCCACCCCAACCTTAAGTTCACCTGGACCTTCTCCAATACCTCCCTCTCCTTCCTGGACCTCTCTGTCTCCATCTCTGGCAACCACCTGGAAACCAATATCTATTTCAAGCCTACCCATTCCCACAGCTACCTAGAATACACCTCCTCTCACCCACCTTCCTGCAAAAAGGCCATCCCCTATTCCCAATTCCTTCGCCTCCGCCACATCTGCTCCCAAGATGAGGCATTCCACTCGCATACATCCCAGGTGTCCTCGTTTTTCAAGGACTGCAACTCCCCCTCCAGTGGTCGAAAACACCCTCAACTGTATCTCTTGCGTTTCCCGCAACTCATCCCTCACACCCCCTCCCCGCAATAACATCCAAAACAGAATCCCCCTCGTCCACACGTACCACCCCACCAACCTCTGGATCCAAAGCATCATCCTCCGACACTTCCACCATCTGCAATCCGACCCCACCACCAAAGACATTTTTCCTTCCCCACCCTTATCTGATTTCCGGGGGGGACCACTCTCTCCATGACTCCCTTGTCTGCTCCACACACCCTACTAGCCCCATCACCCCTGGCACCTTTCCCTGCAACCGCAGGAAGTGCTACACCTGCCCCCACACCTCCTCCCTCACCCCCACCCCAGGCCCCAAGAAAACCTTCCACATTAAACAGATGTTCACCTGCACATCTGCTAATGTGGTATACTGTATCTGCTTTTCCCGATGTGGCCTCCTCTACATCAGGGAAACCAAGCGGAAACTTGGAGACTGCTTTGTGGAACACCTACGCACGGTTCGCGACAAACGACTGCACCTCCCAGTCGTGAACCATTTCAACTCCCCCTCCCATTCCTCAGACGACATGTCCATCCTCGGCCTCCTGCAATGCCACAATGATGCCACCCAAAGGTTGCAAGAACAGCACCTCATACTTTGCTTGGGAACCCAAGCTGCAGCCCAATGGTATCAATGTGGACTTCACAAGCTTCAAAATCTCCCCTCCCCCTACGCATCACAAAACCAGCCCGGCTCGTCCCTGCCTCCTTGACCTGTCCGTCTTCCCTTGACTGACCAACCCCCATCCTAACTCCCCACCTACACTCACCTTTACTGGCTCCATCCCCGCCTCCTTGACCTGTCTATCTCCTCTCCACCTATCGGCTCCTTTATCCGCCTTCCATCTGCCTCCCCCTCTCTATTTATTTCAGAATCGCCTTCCCCTCGCCCATTTCTGAAGAAGGGTCCAGACCTGAAACGTCAGCCTTCCTGCTGCTCTGATGCTGCTTGGCCTGGTGTGTGAGGTGGGGGCTGGGACATGGGAAAGTTTAGGCCCTAAAGTTACTGAACTCTATATGGAGTCTGGAGGGCTGCAGGGTCCCCAAGCAGAAAACGAGATGTTATTCTTCCAGCTTGCGTTGGGCTTTACTGGAACACTGCAGCAAGCCAGAGACAGATGTTGGCCAGGGAACAGGGTGGTGCGTTAAAGTGGCAGGCAACAGATAGTTCAGGGTCTTTTTTGTGAGCAGAACGTAGATGTCCTGCAAAGCGGTCACCTGGTCTACATTTCCCTTCCCCAGTGTAGAGGAGACCGCGTTGTGAGCAGCGAATGCAGTAACTAGATTCTGGGAAGTGCAGGTGAAGTGTTGCTTCACCTGGAAGGTATGTTTGGGCCCTTAGCTAGAGGGGAGGGAGGAGGTAAATGGGCAGGTGTTGCACCTTCGCTGGTTACAGGGGTGGGTACCGCAGGGCTATTGGGGGGGGTGTTAGGGGTGAAGGAAGTGCGGAACAGGGTGTCCCAGAGGGAACGGTCCCTGCGGAAGGCAGACAAGGGAGGGGAGGGAAGTGTGTGTCTGGTGGTGGCATCTTGCTGGAGATGGCAGAAATGGCACCCAATGATCTTCTGGATGTGGATGCTGGTGGGATGGTAGGTGAGGATAAGGGAAACCCTATCGCTGTTGCAGGAGGGAAGAGAAAGGGCGAGGGCAGAAGTGCGGGAGATGGGTCAGACCTGGTTGAGGGCCCTGTTGACAATGGACCCGAAACAGTGTTTGACAGAATGGATGCCGGGACAATGTCTTCCTCTCTGTGCAGAATACCGGATACACTATTAATGACTGAGATGAAGAGACAGTTCTTCTCTCAAAAAGATAATGAACCTGTGGGATTCTCTACCATAGAAGGCTGCGGAGGCCAAGTCACTGAAAATATTCAAGAAAAGTAGATTTCCAGAAGTTAAAAGTATCAAAGGGGCATGGGGAGAGATGGAGAGTACGGCATTGAGTTGATGATCAGCCATCGACATGATGAATGGAGGAGATGGGACTGACTGGGGTGCTCCTCACAACAGCTGCTTCCAGAGCTGACGGACCCCACAACCACCTCCTGTGTTATACAATTCTATGACTTGACAGAAACAGCCTATCTGCCACAGGCAAGGGGGAGCCATGCCCGAGATCGGCCCAGACAGTGTTCCCCCGGAGCATCAGAGGATGAGGGGCAACCTCATAGAAGTTTATAAAATCATGAGGGACACGGATCGAATCATTAGCCAAGGGATTTTCCCCCAGAGTAGGGGAGTCCAAAACTAGAAGATCATATATTTAAGGTGAGAGTGGAAAGATTTTAAAGGGAACTAAGGGGCAACATTTTCATGCAGAGGGTGGTGCGTGTATGCAACGAGCTGCCAGAGGACGTGGTGGAGGCTGGTACAATTACAACATTTAAAAGGCATCTGGATGGGTACGTGAATAGGAAGAGTTTAGAGGGATACGGGCCAAATGCTGGAAAATCGGACGAAATTAATTTAGGCTATCTGGTAGGCATGGACAAGTTGGACTGAACGGTCTGGGAGATCTCTATGACTCCAAATCAACCCCAGGAAAACAGAGGCTGACTGTACGGGTGGCGGGTATTGCTGGGTGGGTGGGCCAGCAGAGTGGAGCGAAGGTTCTCTCTTCTCTCGGGCGGTGCCCTCAGTAAGAGGGAGAACACTTATTGAACCTGCGACAGTTCCAGCTCTCTCTCAGGACTGCACTGACCACCCATTACAACATAAGGCCCCTTAAAATTGTGTGAGAGACCTGTGCATATTCGGTCTTAGCCAAGAATGAGATGTAAGCAGTCTGCAGAGAGCCTCACCAGTGAGTGAGAGGGAGAAGAAGGAACACAGGCCCGATTTAGGGTTGCTCAGTGGTTAGCACTGCTGCCTCACAGTGCCTTGGACCTGGGTGTGATACCACCCTCGGGCGACTGTCTGTGTGGAGTTTGCACATTCTCCCCATGTCTGTGTTGGTTTCCCCTGGGTGCTCCGGTTCCCTCCCACAGTCCAAGGATGTGCAGGTGAGGTGGATAGGCTGTGCTAAATTGAGTAGATTAGGTGGGTTACAGGGAAAGGGCAGGGAGATGGGTCTGGGTGGGTGTGGATGTGGAATTAATGGGCCTAAGGGCCTGTTTCCACACTGTAGGGATTCTTTGATTATGGGCCTGAATCTCCAGAAGGGAAACTGAACCTGCAACCTTCTCCACTGTAGAAGCAGGCCCGTCAGAAGGAGAAGAGAGGGGTAGGCGAGAGCGATGCGCACACGCACGCAACGGGAGGGAGGCAGAAGAGGCTGCTACCTGCAGTGACAGTGTCCCCACACCCAGTGAGCACCCCCCCTCCTTACACTGCAATCTAGGTTTCAATCGGCTTCAAAGACTTTGCACAACAACATTTGCAGGAGACCGCAAAGACAGTCTCCTTCTTCAGCAGGCTGTGAAGTGTGACAGATTAAACTCTTCACAGTTAATTAGCTGCTGCTGAGAGGAGGCTGTGGTTCGGGTCCTTGGAGAATCACAACATTTAATTGGAAGCAGCATCTTTTTCCCTGCTCTCACTCAGACCCCTTCTTGCCTGGACTGGTTTAACATCAGCCTCAGAGGAGGGTCTCACCCCACAGAAAACCAATCACCTTAAAACTGTCCCCACTCCCACCCCCGCTGCTGGTTACTGACCCTGAAGCCACAGAAAACAGCTCCTCTATTTACTCCATCAAACCATTCAATATCATTAGCATCACCCAACCTCAGATGAAAGCTTTGGATCAAATCACTCCTTTTCATAGAATCCCTACAGTGTGGAAACAGGCCCTTCAGCCCAACAAGTCCACACCGACCCTCAAAGCATCCCACCCAGACCCATCCCCCTATAACCCACCTAATTTACACATCCCTGAACACTATGGGCAATTTAGCATGGCCAATCCACCTAACCTGCACATCTTTGGAATGTGGGAGGAAAATTCCAGGGAAAGCGACCTACACGTAAATTTATAAAAGCAAACTACTGCAGATGCAGGAGATCTGAAATGAAAACAAAGTGCTGGAGAAACGCAGGTCTGCCAGCACCGTTCCCTCTATCTTTCATGCACAGGGGAGGCAATGACCTAGAGGTATTATTGCTGGACTGTTAATCCAGAGGCCCAGATAATTTTCTAGGGTCCTGGGTTTGAATCCCGCCACAGCAGATGGTGGAATTTGAATTCATTTAAAAAAATAATATTCTGGAATCAAGCGATGACCATGAATCCATCGTTCATTTTCGGGGAAAAACCCATCTGGTTCGCTAATCTCCTTTAGGGAAGGAAACTGCCATCCTTATCTGGGCTAGCCTACAGGTGATCCCAGACCCACAGCAATGTGGGCTGAATCTTAACTGCCCTCTGGGCAATTAGAGATGAGGCAATAAAAGCTGGCCTAGCCAACGACACCCTCATCCCATGACTGAATAGAGAGAAAAGGAATACAGCCGCTCTGATGTCCTGTGCTCGGCAATCACCACCAGCACACCAATACTGGTAATGATTCCTGATTCCTGAAGTCTATGCCATGCACGGATCTCGGAGACCTGCACAGCCTGAAAGGAGAATAGAGGGAACAGTGGCACGATCCAAGGGGAGAAAGAAATGAGTTAACATTAACTCCGATATGACTGGTCAGAATAATCGTTCCTTACCCACGGCACCTTTGTGAACGTGGTTGGCAATGCCATCTATACCAGTGTAAAGGCTGACCTCATCTCAAAATCCACCCTTAAAGCTCGACTTAAAAGTTTGTGATTTTGCATACCTGGCCTGCAACATCAGAGTTTGCTTCAACAGTCTAAGGGATATTGGCTGTCCTGTGCCACCTTCCTCCGTCACACACCCCACGGAAAGGTCGGAATCGCAGTTATGCCGACATCAAGAACAAACAGCAGTGTGTAAGGAGGCACAACCACAACCAAATATACCTGTTCACAGCAGGCCATTCGGTCCCTCAGGCCCGGTAGGATCACAGCCTGAGCATGGCCTCAACTCCACTTTCCTATCTGGCCCTGATAATGCTCTCAGCCATCCAGAAACCTGCCTCACTCAGCCCTGAGTAGATATTGGCACAGCCTCCAGCTGCTCCCTGGGGAAGAGAACTCCACAGAACAACAAGCACCAGGGGGGAAAAATCCATCTTAAATGGGCAGCCTCTAATTTTTAAAACATCCTCTCACCAACTGACCTGGTCAACTCCTCTTAGACCTTATATGTAGGCTTAAATCAAAAATACATCTCACACCTTAGAAACAGCACGTTTAACAATTGATCCTTCAATTTTGGTGTAAAAACTGGTCTCTAAATTTCACGGGTGCACACAGCGAATGGGAACCTGCAAAGGTCTCGGATTTATGACGATGCTGTGGCTTTAAAAGGGTTATTTTGTCCCGTTTCTTTTTGAAGAGTGGTTGTAAAGCAGAGGTACTGAGCAATCTATCAAAACCACGAGAGTAAACAGCTTGAGCGCACTTGGGGTGTTTTTTTGAAAAATGTTGGAACTATAGAAGCAGCCTGGCTGGGTGTGGCCAGTTCTCTCAGAACCAGGATTTCTAGTTTCTTTCGTTTTTAGGTTTAGCCCTAAGCAGTTGCCATTGTGAAGAACTGGAAGCTATTTTTTCCCCCCTTTCTCAATTACAACCAAACCTGCTTGCTCTCTTCCTAGGCTGCTAGATTGCACGAGACAAAATCTGTTTTCTGACTTTGCCGTTTTGCCAAATGGTGTGTTTTTGGGATGTGACTATATTGGAATAGTTCATTAGTAATAAAATAATAGATTCCGTAACTATTAAGTTTTCTAATAACTAAGTTATGCTAAATTTCTCTTTCTTTGAGTACTGAGGAAGGGTCACCGGACCAGAAACGTTAACTGCTTTTTCCTTCACAGATGCTTCCAGACCTGCTGAGCTTTTCCAGCAACTTTGTTTTCGTTCCTCTTTCTTTGGTTGAATTTTAACGACACAGTGTTTCAATATGTTTTGTTTAACACCAAGTAGTTTGACCAGTCGTATTGCATCGGGAACACGGCATTTCACATCTACCTTTAAATAAGAAAAAAGTTAGGGTCAAGGCTACCTTCTTAAAATATTTTGAGGGGGTCTGGCCTGGTCCATAACAGATTGTAAAATTTTGAGAAGTCGAGCCTGTGTTGTTGCGTCAGATGCTTACCTCCAGTATCATGTCCACAATTTCTTGCATAATTTCACACTGAGTCTCCGTGTCTCTGAAAGGGAAGGAGGAAAAGCATAAGTGTAAGTCACAAGCTCTTGGGTTCAAGACAGCAAGTTGCAGAGGACAGCACAGTATCAAAAGGAGAGTTCTGAACCCTACCCCAGCTTCAGAAATTCAATTCTTGCCCTGGCCTGGAGCACACAAATTCAATTTCACCCGCAGTGGATCTTGGCTGCACAACCAACAACAGCTACAGTTATCCTCCCTTTTCGGGGAGGGTTAACCTCTTCTACAATCCTTATGGCATTCCCAAAATCAAAGCGCATGCGAAGTTAGTGGTCCGTCGATGAGCACAATTAATCATCTTTCTCTCTCCCCTCTCCTGACACTGTTCCTCCGCCCCGTACCAAAACCCTGGCAGAGCTGGGTAGGGCAACGGCGTGCTGGACCGTGAGCTATTCACTTGCAGAGGCACACAGGCGAGTGCGACACGGCCTCACCCAAAAGAGGGCAGGTGCGGCTCAGTTGTAGGGCACCTGCAGGTACAGACTGGTGCTGTCTGCATGTTGAGGCTAACTGCAGGTTGGGCAGGAGGGGGATTCTCCCCACGTTTTCGTGACGGAGCGCGGAATCTTCCTGCCACATCTTTCATCCAAAATAAAGAGCACATTCCAAAATTTCAACAGCTACAAATGCAGACAAAGGCACAACCATGCTTCACACACCGCCCCAGAGAACAGAGTCAAGTAAGCCAAGAGGCGGCAGTTATCTGGATAACAACGCCCAGGAGTTAAAGATGCAGGCTGCAATCTAATAAGGGGGGTTAGAGACAGCACCTCAAACTGCCCAAGTCACATCTCCATTGGCGAGGCCGCTGCTGAATACGCAGCTCAGGAAGATCCCAGAAACAGAACTCAGAGACCTAGTGGGTGCAGGTACATAGTTGGTTGAAAGTGGAGTCGCTGGTAAACAGGTGGTGAAGGCAGCGTTCGGTACTCTTGGTCAGTGCATTGAGTTTAGGAGTTGGGAGGTCATATTGAGGCTAGACAGGTCACTGGCAAGGCCATGTTAGGAATACTGCACTCAGTTCTAGTCTCCTCACTGTAGGAAGGGTGTTGTTGAACTAGAGACAGTGCAGAAACAATTTACAAGGATGGTGCTGGGGTTGGAGGGTTTGAGATGCAGGGAGAAGCTTAATAGGCTGGGGCTATTTTCCTTGGAGAGTTGGAGGCTGAAGGGTGACCTTATAGAAGTTTATAAAATTATGAAGAGCATGGATTGGGTGAATAGACAAAGGCTTTCCCCCAGGGTAGGGGAGTCCAAAATAAGAGGGGCATGGGTTTGAGGCGAGAGGGGAAAGGATTTAAAAAGAGACCTAAGGGGCAAGGGGCAACATTTTCATGCAGAAGGTGGTGTGTGTATGGAACAAGTGGTCAGTGGAAGTGGTGGAGGCTGGTACAATTACAACATTTAAAAGGCATCTGGATGGGTACATGAATAGGAAGGGTTTACAGGGATATGCGCCAAATGAGCCTTGGTCAGATCGGGATGTCCAGTTGGTGTGGATAGGTTGGGCTAAAGGGTCTGTTTCCATGATAACAAGCATGGGGCTGGATGAACACAGCAGGTCAAGCAGCATCATAGGAGCAGGAAAACTTGACGTTTCGGGAAGGGTTTAGGTCCGAAACGTCAAGTTTTCCTGCTCCTATGATGCTGCTTGACCTGCTG
>JAHRHZ010000179.1:572681-583372 GCA_024137785.1 Ginglymostoma cirratum | reverse complement strand
CCGAATCCCACCGTGGCAGCTGGTGACATTTCCATTCAGTAAAAATCTGGAATAAACGAAGCTGGTGTGTTGCTGACCAGGAGACCACTGTCAATCGTTTAAAAAGAAACACACACCCTGCCCACCTTTAGGGAGGAGGGGGGACGGAAATCTCCCGTCCTCGCCCTGGCTGGGATTACATGTGACTCCAGACCCATAGCATTAGCTTTGGAAACTCCGCTGTTCTCTGAGATGGCAAGGGGAGCAACAAGTCCCAGCCCAGCTGGTGACGCCCACATCCCTGGCAGAGACACTGCCAGCTGGGGTGGGGCTAGGTGGAGGAGAGGCAGGAAAGAGATCCCTGACCGCACTGCCTCATGACTTCAGCAGCTACCAGTGCTTCCATCAGGGGCACTATGTCTGCCTTCTAAAGCCACCCCTCTGTATTTACCCCACTGTAGATACCCCTCTATATTCATCCCTCTTTACTCAGCTTCTGCCCCATGGGGAGTGAGGGTGTTTTTAAGGGTATGATTTGCTGTAGTCATGTGTACCTAAGTACAGTGAGAAGCTTTGTTTTGTGATCAGTACAGGCTGATCATAGCAAACAAGGACATACAGATCATAGGGTGGTTAGAGTGAGGCATACAAGGTTATGACTGCACAGGAGGTACACAAAGCAAGATCAGCTTGGTTTGAAATTAGAGAGGTCCATTCAGAAGTCTGATAACAGCGGGGAAGAAGCTGTTCTTGAACCTGTCGGTCCGTGTGTTTAAGCTTCTGTATCTTCTGCCTGATGGAGGAGGTTGGAAGAGATTATAACTGGGGTGGGAGGGGTCTTTGATGATGTTGGCTGCCTTCCCGAGGCGAGGGGAAGTGTAGATGGAGTCGATGGATGGACTGGGCTAGCTGTAGCTATACACTGAGTTCTGGAAGACAGGAGCTGTTTGGAAAAGGCTGGAGGAGATGTCATGGTTCAAGCATAAGTCAAGAGTGTGATGGGATACTGCCTGAGCGGGTACAGTGTCAAGAACACCCAGGACACTGTGTAGACACTGCCATCCAGCAGCACTGACCTGCCGTCCCTGACACTCGGTTTGGGTTCTGCCAGAGCCCCTCAGTTCCTCACCTCCTCACAGCCTTGATCCAGGAGGGGACGTGAGAGTGTCTGGCCCTGAAATCAAGCCCACAAATGACCAAGTGTGGCATCAAAGGAGCCCGAGCAAAATAGGAATCCGAGGAAACACTCTCCGCTGGTTGGAGTCATACCTGGCATCCCAGCTCCAGGACATCTCTGCAGGACTTCCTCAGGGTAGTGTCCTAGGGGCCCAACCATCTTCAGCTGCTTCATCATCGACCTCCTCTCCATCATAAGGTCAGAAGTGGGGATGTTCACCAATGATTGTACAATGTTCAGCACCATTTGCTACTGAAGCAGTCCATTGTTCAAATGCAACAGGATCTGGACAATATCCAGGCCTGGGCTGACAAATGTTGGCTAAGTTGTGCCACACAAATGCCAGGGAATGACCATCCCAACAAGACTGAATCCAACCATCACCCTTTGGCATCGCAGCCACTGAATACCACAATTCCATTGAGAAGGACAAGGGCAGCAGATACGTGGGAACACCACTCCCTGCAAGTCACTCTCCACCCTGACTTGGAAATATGTCCCTGTTCCATCAAAAGCCTGGAATTCCCTCCCTCATGGCATTGTGGATGTCCCTGAACCCAAAGGGGCTACAGCAATTCACAGAGGCAGCTCAGTTTCCTCACCTTCTCCAGGAGCAACTTGCCAGGCCTAGGCATTGGCCCATATGTCAGGCATGTTTTACAAAGTGAAAACATCAGCCTTTAAGTGGACTACAACAGGACGGCTTGAGACAATAAAGCACTTAACAAGCCAAGCTGCCATTGATATCGGCAGCAGATTCTGGTCGCCAGGCACGGCCTGGTTCTCTCAGGGCTAATCCACATTCCTGGTGCCAGCAATGGTCTGTTCGCTAATGCATTCCCTCCATTTGCCATGTGTCAGTAAGGCAGGTGGAGTGACATTACTGGGCACAGCTGGGTGAAGGTACCGTGTGTGTGTTTATTCTGTAGTGCCCTTTGCAAAGTCAGGACTCCCAAAAAAAAGTACACCTCCAAAAGCCAGGCATGTGTGACCACTCTGCATATATGTAGCGAAACACAGCAGCGCATGTGTGCACAACAGGATCCTGTGAACTCTGTTAAGATGTGTCCAGATGGTCTATTTGAGTAAGCTCTGTTTAGAGGCAAATATTGCCCCCACCAGGATCCCAGGGACAGCTCATCACCACCCCCAACGCTTCCTCAGAATCATTCTTCAAATTCTGTCCCTGGACCAGGTTGACAGATTTGAGTTTCAGTCTGAGATCCAAGAGCAGTATTTACAAAGAGGGAGCATCCCTACAAGATCGAACAAACAAAACTGTGCATTTTGATCCAATCAGATAGGTAGGGTGTGCATTGGGAGCTCTGGAGTAACTGAGGAATGAACCTGGGCTGACAGCTTTCGGGGATAGACACAGTACCACTATATCACAAAGGACCCAGTGTTACTGTACACTCAGCTCAGTCATATTGCCTGTAATACATGTACAACTTATATTCTAACATTCACATTACCCTGAGGTAAATGTGAGGGAACAGCAACCTACACTTGAATGCCCCACAGAGCATATCGAATGGTAAGTACAGTTAGAACAGACCCTATAGGTTTTTCAGTAACTTTCTCCAGAGTTTAGTGCCTCTGGGGGTCAACAAAACTTTATAATTCTTCTCTTTCACAGACCAAAGTCCACAGTTCCCCCGAAAGCTGGGGACTTCCCCAGTGACTGTTCATGTCCTGTGGGTTCACTCTCTCCCTGTTGGAGCTGCACAGCCCCCAGATTTTGGAAGCTGTATTCACAGGCACAGTTTCAATTTTACACGGACAGCCAACTTCACCAGGCTGGGGCTGCCCCTGTGTTTATCAAAATGTAATCATGCTCAGCTCTGACCTTCCACCAGCACCTTCAGGTACCTCAGTGAGGGTCAGCACCTTCGGGAGGGGACTCCGTACCCCAGTGAGAGTCAGCAGCTTTGGGAGAGGGCCTCTGTACCCTGTACTGCAGTGAGAGCCAGCAGCTTCAGGAGGGGGACCCTGTACCCCACTGAGAGTCAGCACCTTTGGGAGGGGGACCCCATACCCCAGTGAGAGTCAGCGCCTTCGGGAGGGGTACCCCATACCCCAGTGAGAGTCAGCACCTTCGGGAGGGGACTCCGTACCCCAGTGAGAGTCAGCAGCTTCAGGAGAGGGACCCTGTACCCCAGTGAGTGTCAGCACTTTCGGGAGGGGGACCCCATACCCCAGTGAGAGTCAGCACCTTCGGGAGGGGAACCCTGTACCCCAGTGAGGGTCAGCACCTTTGGGAGGGGGACCCCATACCCCAGTGAGAGTCAGCACCTTTGGGAGGGGAACCCTGTACCCCAGTGAGGGTCAGCACCTTTGGGAGGGGGACCCCATACCCCGGTGAGAGTCAGCACCTTCAGGAGAGGAGGGGAATCCCATACCCCAGTGAGAGTCAGGACCTTCGGGAGAGGAGGGGGACCCCGTACTGCAGTAAAGTACTGTAGTAAAGTCTTACTAGACCATGGGGCTGCTCTCATTCGAGAGAGAGACAACTGGTGGTGCTTTAACCTGAGGGTCCCCCTACCTGAGGTGAGGCGAGAGGTTGAGACGAAGAGTTCTTTGTGGTAACCTCAGCTGAGTGATGGGAATTGACCCCACTCTGTTGGCATTGCTCTGCATCACAGGCTAACCATTCAGTCTGCAGAGTGAAAGGGACCCCTCTGCCCACACTGCACCTACAGGAGTAAGTGGGGGGCGGTGGGGGTATAACTTTGAACATTACAAACAACAGCTCCATGACTCACAGGAGATCTGTGTGTATTGAACCAGGGCCTGGATTGAACTGGAGAGGCCAGTATGACTGAAAATGATAATTAATAACAGTAATCAAGGACAAAGCTCTGAGTAATATATTGCAAACGCTTCTGAGCTCAAAACCCTGCAGTGCAGTGTGAGAGGAGATTGCAGAGTGACAGTTAGGGGAGGTTAATCTGTAACGTGCTCCTGTGTCCATGGCCATCTTCCTGGTGTACTGTCTGCCTGAGGATAACAACTTCAGGACCAGGTGGAGGAAGATAACTCACTGCTGATTGATTCAGAAGGCTTTCGAAACTGAATGGACAATTTGTGATAGAGCAGAATGGCGGTACCCCAGAGAAATCACTTTCTTGGACAAATGATGCAAGTTTGCACGTGATGCTAGTCAAATTCAGATGCACCAACCAGCACCAGGCTGGCACCACCCAGTTACTCCAGGCCACAGAGCTCCGAGCAGGGGGTCAGCACACATTGAAGCGCCATACTGACCAGGGAGGAGCCTGTGTGAGGTGGGGTGGGGGGGAGGATGGCAGGATAATCTCCTGTAACAGTGTCTAATGACTTCTCTGCTCTGTGTCCCTTTCTCACCCCATATCCCTCAGTCCCACCCACACCCCATCCCTCAATCCCCACCCACACCCCATCCCTCAATCCCCACCCACACCCCGTATCCCTCAGTCCCCACCCACACCCCGTATCCCTCAGTCCCCACCCACACCCCAGATCTTTCAGTCCCCACCCACTCCCCACATCCCTCAGTCCCCACCCACACCCAATGTCCCTCTGTCCCCACCCACACCCCGTATCCCTCGCTGCCATTATATAGTCACCAAGTCATGTTCTGAGGACATATCCTGCCCATTCGAAAGTCAATGCCCATTATTTGACTTTCAGACCCATTGTCATGGACACACTCTCGTATCTCCATCATGAATGCTGTCCTCCATCTAGCCAATCAAGTTTTACCGTAAGTTTGTCCTTGATTTCAATCCCTTCAGTCAAAGGATCAGATTCTGTGTGGCCATCTTGTTTCATCCTTTCAGTAAATCTGCTCCCTCAGCGCTGTCTCTCCGACAGTGCCCACTTCCTCAGTGCTGACTCTCCGACAGCGCCTGCTTGCTCAGCGCTGACCTCCGACAGTGCCTGCTCCCTCAGTGCTGACCCTCTGACAGTGCCCGCTCCCTCAGTGCTGACCCTCCGACAGTGCCAACTCCCTCAGCGCTGACCCTCTGACAGTGCCCGCTCCCTCAGCAGTGACCCTCTGACAGTACCCATCCTCTGTACTTACCCCATGAATATTCACCCCTCAGTACTCACCTTTTGTACTTACCCCTCTATATATGCCCCACCCCATATTCAGCCCTCTATGTTCTCCCCTCTGTCGTTATCCTCTGTACTTACCCCGATGTCCTTTCCCCTCTGTAGTAAACAGAGAAGATTTACACCAGGTCTCCAAATGTGCCAGGCTTTGGGAGGAGTGGAGATGTGGGCATTGTGGAAGAGGGGCAGCTCTCAGGCTGCTCTGCAAGTGTCCCAGTAGCTGCGCAGTGGGCTGAATGGCCTACTGCTGTGTGGAAAGACTTCAATTGTCGAGGAGGGGATGGGGGCAGAAGGGGTCTCTCCTGGGGGGGGGAAACAGAACCACCCTCCAGCATTCCTTGCCCCCCCCCCCCCACCTCCTGCTGGAGGTCAATGTGCTGACTGGGTGAAGCTTCTGCAGTCCAGTAGCCAGCTGGCATCCCAAGGAAACAAGAGGGTCATTTGTTAGGGAGCTGGAAGTGGGCGTCATGGTGGGATTGATACCAGTGGGGAAAGGAAGTCTTAGGACCATCAGATATACAGCCAAATCTGCTCACCTTCCCTTGAGCCTGTCAACAAAACCAACATTCTGATTGTTAAATGCTTGGAGCCAGATCTCATTTCTATAATCCTCAGATAGAAAGCCAAGATTAAAATCACGATAGTGTCTATACCACTGCGAGATTCCCATGAGGAAGATTACTCAGTGTGAAGTAATGGAAGACGATGTTTTATTAATGGGTTTCAGTCTCCAACTCCTTCTGTAGCCATTACTGCCCTGTGTTAATGATCCCTTCAAACACACAGACAGATCTGACGATGGATAGTTTGTCACAGCACTCATTGGCAGCATCCAATTTAATTCTCTTCCTTGTAATTCAATCTTAGACATTTGGTATTTTAGAAAAAAGCTGAGTCTGGTGGGACGCCAGGCACAGACTGAAGTTGAAAGGGAATTTTTTACTAACCTTTAATTTTGGAAAGCTTTCGCAGTGCCTGAGCAACTGGGAACTGTTCCGAAATCAGCAGGACATGTTCTATTTCAGTCCAGTATCCCAGTGATAGTCAGCACTTTCAGGAGGGGTTCCCGTACCCCAGTGATAGTCAGCACCTTCAGGAGGGGGATCCCGTACCCCAGTGATAGCACCTTCGGGAGAGGGACCCCGTACCCCAGTGAGGGTCAGCACCTTTGGGAGGGGGACCCCGTACCCTAGTGAGAGCCAGCAGCTTCAGGAAGGGGACCCCGTACCCCAGTGAGAGTCAGCACTTTTGGGAGGGGGACCCCGTACCCCAGTGAGAGCCAGCAGCTTCAGGAGGGGGACCCCGTACCCCAGTGAGAGTCAGCACTTTTGGGAGGGGAATCCCATACCCCAGTGAGAGTCAGCAGCTTCAGGAGGGGGACCCCATACCCCAGTGAGTGTCAGCACCTTCAGGAGGGGGACCCCATACCCCAGTGAGAGTCAGCACCTTCGGGAGAGGGACCTCGTACCCCAATGAGAGTCAGCACCTTCGGGGGGGGACCCCATACCCCAGTGAGAGTCAGCAACTTTGGGAGGGGGACCCTGTACCCCAGTGAGGGTCAGCATCTTCAGGAAGGGGACCCTGTACACAAGTGAGAGTCAGCACCTTCGGGAGGGGGACCCCGTACCCCAGTAAGGGTCAGCACCTTCAGGAGGCCGACCCTGTACCCCAGTGAGGGTCAGCACCTTCAGGAAGGGGACCCCATGCACAAGTGAGAGTCAGCACCTTCGGGAGGGGGACCCCGTACCCCAGTAAGGGTCAGCACCTTCAAGAGGGGGACCTTGTACCCCAGTGAGGGTCAGCACCTTCAGGAGAGGACCCCATACTCCAGTGAGGGTCAGCACCTTCAGGAGAGGACCCCGTACCCCAGTGAGGGTCAGCACCTTCAGGAGTAGACCCTGTACCCCAGTGAGAGTCAGCACCTTCAGGAGAGGACCCCATACCCCAGTGAGGGTCAACACCTTCGGGAGGGGAACCCTGTACCCCAGTGAGGGTCAGCACCTTCAGGAGAGGACCCCGTACCCCAGTGAGGGTCACCACCTTTGGGAGGGAGACCCCGTACCTCAGTGAGAGTCAGCACCTTCGGGAGGGGCACCCCGTACCCCAGTGAGGGTCAGCACCTTTGGAAGGGGAACCCTGTACCCCAGTGAGAGTCAGCACCTTCGGGAGGGGAACCCTGTACCCCAGTGAGAGTCAGTACCTTCAGGAGGGGAACCCTGTACCCCAGTGAGAGTCAGTACCTTCAGGAGAGGAATGGGAGCCTGTACTTCACTGAGTGATTGGAGTTTGGATGAACAAAAAATTAAGTTAAATGGATAAGAAGCGATGTAATGTTTATGAAATGAAGGAGTGTATGTGGATGATAATGGCCCTTTAGCTAGTTGATGGAGTCTGCGTGGTTTTAATGCTGGTTACCTCATCGCTGGGGATGATGGATCCGGAACTTGGTTTTTGTGGACAATGAAAGAGATAACAGTGTCTCATTCAGTGGTACATTTCTTCCTGTTTCTGGGAACTGATGGCCCACTTTAGAGATGCGGTTCACTTTAGCAAATTAAAAAACCATCAGTGAGCAGTGATGCTGATTTGATTTTCACATTTTACCCTGATTGGGCAGTGAGATTTATTCAAACTACTTCATGCACATCAATGCAACGGATTATAATTGTGTTTTAACATCACACAGTCCCAGGGCAGGGACAGCACAGGGTTAGATACAGAGTAAAACTTCCTCCACACTGTCCTCCCCACCAAACACTCCCAGGGACAGGGACAGCATGGGGTTAGATACAGAGTAAAGCTCTCTCTTCACTGTCCCCATCACACACTACCAGGACAGGAACAGCATGGGGTTAGATACAGAGTAAAGCTCCCTGTACATTGTCCCCCATCAAATACTCCCAGGACAGGGACAGCACGGGGTTAGATACAGAGTAAATCTGTCTCTTCACTGCCCCCCCCCCATCAAACACTCCCTGGGCAGGGACAGCACAGGGCTAGATACAGAATAAAGCTGCCTCTACAATGCTCCCCCATGAAACACTCCCAGGACAGAGACAGCATGGGGTTAGATACAGACTAAAGCTCCCTCGACATTGCCCCTGTTGTGGGAGTGTTTGATGGGGACAGTGTTGAGGGAGCTTTACTCTGTATGTAGTGTACAGACACTAGCATTGATCTATATACCCAAACCCAGTCCCTGTGGCCTTCCTGCTAAACTCCCTCAGAAAGTAAAGCCTTCTGCATGCCCCTGAATAAACTCCACTGCTGGGGTACAGCTGTCTCCCCGGCTCGGTGCAGCATTGGTAAAACCATCTGACTCAAAATGGATAGTCTACATGGGGCCCAGTGTGTCCTTAGCCCGGGTAAGATCCAACACAGCCAGCTCTGATTGACACTGAGTGAGCAGTCCCTACCTGGAACAACACAAATTTGCATTTACATAGTGCCGTAAATACCGTAAGGCTGCATTGCAATGGTGTTACCAGGCAGACTGTGACTCTGAGCTGTAGCTGAATGTGATCAGGGAAAGAAGCTGAGAGAATGCTGGAGGGACTCAGCAGGTGTGGAGAGAGAGAGAGAAATAGAGTTATCATTTCAGGATGTTTTGAAACTGTAAGGGCCCATCCTTGTTGCTGAGGCACTTGATAACACAAAATGTGAACTCTATAACTGCTGGACCTTTCTCCAGGCCCTTCTGTTTTTATTTCAGATTTCCAGCAGCTGCAGTACCCTGCTTTCACCGGAGTATCAGGAGCCCTGGCCCCTTGCACCTTGAGGCATAATCTAAGCGGACTCCACATAGCCTTTGAGAATAAGAGTAATAGGCTCATGGAAACATTCACAGTTCCCTGTGGGACCATTGTCAGCTTAAATCTTTCAGGAAGCCACATGTATGTAGAGAGTTCAGGACTGCTGACAAAGAGGTCAGTGTTATTGAGTCCCTGAGAGGAGAGGTTTAGGGAGGGGCCCAATCTCAGCGTCTTGGGCAGCGTGACTGCCCATGGAACAATAGGCACCACAAAGGACAAAGTGAGGAAACAAACAGAGACAGATGAAGGGAGCGAGGCTCCAAAAGCTCGTGATCTCAAATAAACCTGTTAGGCTATGACCTGGTGCCGTGTGATTTCTGACTTTGTCCATCCCAGTCCAACACCGGCACCTCCACATCACACAGAGAGAGAGAGAGAGAGACACAGCTGGATGAACCCAGGTAGTGCCTTTAGTTGGGGAGAGGAAGAGGGGACTGAAATTAAATCGTCACACAAACCCATTTCCAATACCCCCTAAACTATTGGAGATGCTGTTCTGGATCCCCCTCCTCCCAGTTTTGCCATAAAAACACTCCTACCGCACCCAGTTCCTAGTTCCATTCCATTTTGCATCTCCGACTCTGAGGGAGAGAGAGAGAGCTGTTCACAAGCTGCTTTGATTTCACCTTGTTACCTCGAATAATTCTTTCTACTCATTAGTATCGAGCTGCTTTGCAGAAGGGAAAAGAGAGAATTGGTTTGAAGTTTAATTAGATTTTTTCTTTTTGTTGCCAAGTTAACTGGTGCCATGTTGTAGTGTTGAAAGTCCCCCATCCCCCCCCACTCCCTGTGTGTGTCTCCCATTCTCCCCCCCACTCCCTGTCTGTGAGTCCCCCATTCTCCCCCTACTCCCTGTCTGTGAGTCCCCCATCCTCCCCCACTCTCTGTGTGTGAGTCCCCCATTCTCCCCCCTACTCCCTGTCTGTGAGTCCCCATCCCCCCCACTCCCTCAGTATGAGTACCCCATTCTCCCATTCACACATTCAGTTCAACTTCCCCCTGCACTCACCTCGCCCTCCATCAACCCCATCCCTCCATTCTCCCATTCCCCTCTCCCTCGTCTTTTTGTCCAGCTCCACCCTTCAATGTATCTCTGCTGTTGACTTCCTCCACTTTCTGTACGGGTGAGTCCCCATTCTTCCCTCACTCGCTACGGAAACAAGTCCCCTATTCTCTCCCAATTCCCTGCCTGGGAGTCCCCAGTTCTCCCCTCCACTCCCTGTGGGAGTGAGACACCATTCTCCCCCCCCACGCCCGGGGGGGGGGGGCCCCGGTCTACCCCCCACGCCCTGTGTGTGAGTCCCCCTTTCTTCCCCCCACTCCCTGTGTGTGAGTCCCCCATTCTCCCCCCAAATCTCTGTGTGTGAGTCCCTCATTCTCCCCATCACTCCCTGTGTGTGAGTCCCAGATTCTCCACCCCCACTCCCTGTGTGTGAATCCCCCATTCTCCCCCCCCCCCCCTGGGGGGGGGGCCCCCCTTCCCCCCCCCCCGACTCCCTGTCTGTGAGTCCCCCATCCCCCCCCACTCCCTGTGTATGAGACCCCATTCTCCCCCCTACTCCCTGTCTGTGAGTCCCCATTCTACCTCCTACTCCCTGTGGGAGTGAGTCTGCATTCTCCCCCCC
>JAHRHZ010000179.1:538878-560522 GCA_024137785.1 Ginglymostoma cirratum | reverse complement strand
CCTAGTGTGGGAAAGTGGGACTGGTGTAGGTGGAGGTGTGAGTGAGGATGCAGGCCTAGTGTGGGAGAGTGGGACTGGTGTAGGTGGGGGTGTGGGTGAGGGTGTGGGCCTAGTGTAGGAAAGTGGGACTGGTGTAGGTGGGGGTGTGAGTGAGGGTGTGGGCCTAGTGTAGGAAAGTGGGACTGGTGTAGGTGAGGATGTGAGTGAGGGTGTGGGCGAAGTGTGGGAAAGTGGATTTATGAAGTCGGGAGCTTGCATTTGGCAGGACAGAGCTGATGGGCCAAAGGGCCTTTTCTCTGCCGGCGAAATGATGCAAGTCACTGAAATGATCAGCAAACATTGAGTTAAATATGAGAACCAAAAGGAACTATTGCAGCAAGCCGGTTTGGAAGTGACCAATGTAGAAAAAGAATGTAACCCCACCCCCACCACCCCCCAACCATCCACTCATTGGACAAGTTACCCCTGGCAGTGCGCCCTCTCCATTCGGCCCTTTGGAAAACTCCTGGACCTGAGGATGCTGAAAACAGACCGTCACCCCATCCCAGCGGGGTCTCGGTGACGAAACGTGGATGAGGGTAGTGTTGACATGATGCCATTCAGCCCGCATTCAGATTTACTGACACGGCCCCACTAGGCCCCACTGGTGATGGGAAATCAAGCAGCTTAATCTGAGATGCCAGCCTCACCCACATGGCATCGCCTTGATCCGCATCCCAGATCCGACATGATGGATACGGGAAGAGAATAAAGAATACTGACAAGCAACAGAGCAGCAGGGAACGTTCCCAAGTGCCAAGTGAATCACACAACAGGATAGCATGGAAGATAGCCTTGTGGCCTATCTTCCCTGTGACAGATCTTCGACAGCATCCGATCAATTAAGCCTCTGTTGCCCCCACCCGAGGTCTCAGTTTGTTCCCCCCCCGCCATCCCGCCCCATGCAACGTTTCCATTTCGGGTATTCCCTCCAGTTACCCCTTGCTGTATAAAATCTCCTGTTCAATCTGTTTCCACCAGCATTTTGGGCAGCACATGGCCCAGATTGGAACATAGCCGACTGCAGGAATGATGTCCTTTCTCGGCCATCATGCAGTGGGAGGGAGATCACAAGGCAGCTATTCACAGGCCCCCTGTCGTTTGGGATTTCGACAAGAGCAGGTTTGAGGGGCAGATTAATCCGCGGTTGAAAACCTGATTCTGCCCAAAGCAGCAGTAGAGATGGGGAAAAGCCCTGATAAAACTGGCAGGCGCAAGGATACAGATGGCTAGTTAAACTCCGCAACCCTCTCGTAGATTCTGACTGTGTTGGGAGACTCATAAATTATAGACTGCACATTGTTAAAACCTGACAAAAAGAAATATAATTTTTTATTAAAAATCTCTTCTGCTAATGTATTAATGCAGCCTGCCCACGCTTCAGCTGTGTTAGGGGACTGCTGTCAGTTTGAATGATCTGCCTCTTGCCCTGGGTACAATATAAACACAGTTACAGAATTTCTGCTCCTGTATGAAGTGGGGGTTGTGACCAAATGCTCATTTCTCAGCCACATGTCCCAGCACACAGCTCCCCCTTCTCCCAGCACGTCACCTGTTCTGTTACTGGCAATTTTGGCACTTAGCTTCACCATCGAACACTCCCAGGACAGGGACAGCACGGGGTTAGATACAGAGTAAAGCTCCCTCTAGACTGTCCCCCCCCATCAAACACTCCCAGGACAGGGACAGCACGGGGTTAGATACAGAGTAAACCTCCCTCTACACTGTCCCCCCATCAAACACTCCCAGGACAGGGATAGCACAGGGTTAGACACAGACAGAGTAAAGCTCCCTCTACACATAGAACATAGAACATAGAACGTTACAGCGCAGTACAGGCCCTTCAGCCCTCGATGTTGCGCCGACCTGTGAAACCAATCTGAAGCCCATCTAACCTACACTATTCCGTTATCATCCATATGTTTATCCAATGACCATTTAAATGCCCTTAAAGTTGGTGAGTCTACTACTGTTGCAGACAGGGCATTCCATGCCTTTACTACTCTCTGAGTAAAGAACCTACCTCTGCCATCTGTCCTACATCTATCACCCCTCAATTTAAAGCTATGTCCCCTCGTGCTAGCCATCATCATCCGAGGAAAAAGGCTCTCACTGTCCACCCTATCTAATCCTCTGATCATCTTGTATGTCTCTATTTTTGAAATTCACTGATGATTACACCAATGTTGGAATTCCATTTCCTACATCAAATGTTCTTGTGTTCTTTCTGAATCAGATTGTTAATTCCATTTGCCTTCCCTGGTAGCTGCTGAACCTGTTTACTAGCATCATTTCTGATCACTAATCAATTAAAATATTGGAAGACATGCCTGGGATCCTCAAAATGGCCTCAGTTTCCCTGGAGAGTGCTGGATAATCCCATGAAAACCATTCCCTGTGGGATGAGAGTTTACATTCTCCCCACTTTTAATTTAATCAGTTTGGTTTAGTTTATTGAAAACTGTTACGATGATTGTCAACAAGTGGTGATGAAAATGCCGACAAGTCTTCGTAATTCACCCTGTGGTTATGGATAATAGCAATGAGAAGGATAAAGTATAAAATAACAAACAGACTACATAATAATGAATGTTTCAGTATTGAAATAATTGCACTAACTTACAAAATGCAGGCTTCCTCCATTTGCAGAATAAAGATTACTCACTGCATTTTGAATTAAAGTCCCTCGATCATATGTTGTCGGTTTGACTTCATTAAAGTCTCCATCATTTGCATCTTATTTATGAGTTTTATAAAGTATGGGACAATTCTCTCTCATAATATGTATGTTTTTGGATCTGATTTTCTGAGTGGTGCTCTTTCTCCTTAAGTTCATCGTACATTTTTTCTCTTGCGGTTGTAAAGTGACAATGCTTTTCCTTAATGTGTGATTGAATTTTATTTCCTATTTACTTACAAGATCTTGGTGTCACTGGCTGGGTTGGCATTTATTGCCCGTCTCTAATTGCCCTGGAGGCAATGATGGCGAGCTGCCTTCTTGAAGGGCGCAGACACCCATAATGTCCTTAGGAAGTTGATTCCAGGATTTTCACCCAGCAAAACTAAAAGAACAGCAATATATTTCCAAGTCAGAGTGGTGAATGGCTGAGAAGGGAACTTGCGGGGGATGGTGTTCCCATATCTCTGCTGGCCTTGTCCTTCTAGATGGAAGTGGTTGTGGGTTTGGAAGGTGCTTTCCAAGGAGCCTTTGTGAATTGCTACAGTGCATCTTGTAGATGGTACACACTGCTGCTACTGTCAGTGGTGGGGGTGAGGGTGTGAATGTGGTGCCAAACAATTTGTCCGTGGATGGTGTCGACTTCTTGAATGTTTGTCAGAGCTGCCCTCATCCAGGGCAAGTGCGGAGTATTCCCTCACCCTCCTGCCTTGTGCTTTGTCAATGGTGGGACAGGCTTTGAGGGGAGTCAAGAGGGGAGTTACTCGCTGCAGGATTCCCAGCCTCTGACCTGCTCTTGTAGCCGCTGTGTTTATGTAGTTGGGTCCAGTTCAGTTTCTGGTCAATGAGGGTGACAGTTGATTTTATTGTAGTGATTGTAATGAGGTCAGCCAAGTGAACCTCATAGAATATGAGTTCTATGATTGGGGCTGTTAATCTGGTCAGATATAAATGACAGATATAAACATGAATATCATTTCTAACCCTCAAATAAAACATTCTGTGGGACCTGGAGTGTTACAATAGGGAGCAAGGGAGTAGATCACTTGGAAATGGAATGTGTCGCTGGGAGACTTGAAGCTGATTGCCTCAGAGAGAATGGAGTCAGCTACCTCCTTAGCAATTGCTGAGGTTCATGAAGGGTCCACCCCATGGCTGTGCGTCTGAGTCTTGTGTAGGCCCAGACTGGGTGAGGACAGCAGTTTCTTTCCCTCAAGAACTTTAGTGAACTAGATGGAGGCTCTCGGACAGTGTTCAACCCTCAAATAACATCATTCTTGGGTTAGAGAGAGAGGGGGAAAATCAGCCAGGGTTCCTGTTCCTGGTCACTGCCCACTGACCCCTATATTAGAGACAGGGAGGGGGGAGGGAAATCAGCCAGCGTTCCTGATCCTATTCCATCTTCGCGGATAGCTCCGCCCTCTGAGGTCTGGTGTCCTTGCTGCACCTCCTCTCGTGCCATGATATAACATGGGGACTGCAGTAACTCCTAAAGTGTGTAAGAAATGGAATAGTGCTCAGGCACCATGTTTCTCCTGAAAGCTAGCAGTTAACCAATGCTTAGTTTGCATGCTGATTAATGGAAACCGACTGTTTTTCTGTTTTCCATTTCCTGGTGCGATTAATAGCTGCAGCATTCCTCGGGGAAGGTTCTGTATGCTTCCCAGCAGGCTTATGGCATTCACTTATCAATTGCTGCTTATCTGAAAGCTGTACCTAGTAGGAGTTGGCACCTTGTAACTTGCTTGTCCTCTGGTTCTCAGGTCATGGGTGGCAAGTGCCAGATTCCTGTGTCCAGTGCTTCAGGAACCCTCTCCTTAAATCTCAAATTGCTTCTTTGAGAAGCTCCTGAAACCACCGCATCAACCTAACCCTTCGATAACATGGTCAAACTTCTCCATGTGTTGCCTAGTGTCAGTCTGCCCCACTCAGTGTTTTATTAAACTTGAGACACTTTAGTGAGTTGGCAAGATGATAGACTGGTGTGCTACAGGAATGACTTAACTGTTTGCAATCCATATAAATGACTTGGAAGTGGGACGGAAGATATGCTTACCAAATTGGCGGATGATGCAAAGCTGGGTAGGGAAGTAAGTTGTGAAGAGGATATAAGGAGACTGCAAAAAATATGGAATGGTAAGTTGAGTGGGCAAACGTGTGTCAGATATGTTATCTAAACGGTGAAGATGTGAAATTTGGAAGGAAGAATAGAAAAAAGATTAATTAAAGGGCAAGAGATTGCAGAGCTCTGAGATGCAGGGGGATCTGGGTGTCCTAAAGCATGGATCACAGAAGGTTAGCGTGCAGACACAGGAAGTAATGAGGAAAGCTAGTAATGACAGGGACTATGTATTTGGGACCCTAGACCAAAATAGAAGTTGCAGTGTTATAACTGAAATACCAAGAGCCTTTTGCAACTTAGAGATAGAGCGCCGCATACATTTAGCTATGTGATTATTTTTGATTGAAATTCAGGCCTCAGTAAATTGGTATCTTACTTGGCCAAGATTTCGGAAGAGTATGGAGCAGGTCTGAGAAATGTGCCAGAGACGAGACAAGTGGGACAACTCAACATGAGTCAATGGCAGTGCCAGTTTTTGCAGAGCTATCAGTTTTAGAATAAATTTTGCAAGGTATTGCATTTTGGTAAAACAAAACAAGGGCAGCACTTATACAATTAAAGGTAGGTCCTTGGGTAGTATTGTAGAATGGAGGGACCTAGGGGTTCAGGTACATAATTCTTCAAAATTAGATACAGATAAGATGGTAAAGAAGGAATTTAGCCCGTTTGCCTTCATTGCTTAGACCTTTGAGTATAGGAGTAGGGACTTTATATTGAGCTTGTACAGGACGTTGATGAAGCCTCTTCTGGAGTATTGTGTCCAGTTGTGGTTGCCCAGTTATAGGAAGGATATTATTAAGCTGGAGAGCATTCAGAAGCGATTTACCAAGATGATGCTGGGAATGGAGGGTTGGAATTATAAAGAAAGGCTGGATAGGCTGGGACATTTTTGACTGGAGCACAGAAGGTTCAGGGATGACCTTATAGAGGTTTATAAAATCATGTGAGGTTAGATCAGGTGAATGGCAGGTATCTTTTCCCTAAAGTGGGGAATTCAAGACTAGGGCACATATTTTTAAGGTGAGAGGAGAAAAATTTAAAAAAGACATGAGGGGGAGTTTTTTCACACCGAGAGTGTTTAGTGTATGGAATGAACTTCCAGAGAATGTGGCGGATGTGGGTACATTTACAACGTTTAAAAGATAGTTAGATAAAGACATGAATAGGAAAGGTTTGGAGAGATATGGGCCATGTTCCGCAGGTGGGACTAGTTTAGATTGGGATTATGGTCAGCATGGACTGGTTGGACTGAAGGGTCTGTTTCTGTGCTGTATGACTCAATGATTCCATGAGGCATGTGTAGGATCATCACCCGGAATCGAAAGCGGGACATCAGTAAATCTCCTCAGTTGTCACTTGTAAATCCAAGATAGACGCATTTTGTTAAGCAACGGGATATGGGCCAAAGGCAGGCCTATAGAGTTTGGCTCTGTGATCTCACTGAAAAGTGGAACAGGCTTGACGCACTGAATGGCCTACTCCTGTTCCTATGCGATGAAAATGACAACTGGATTTATCTTCCTAAAACTAGATGGGAAATCTGTTAGGAAATCCGGGCCCAACAACCAGCACAAAAGCTGTACCCTTAACAGGTCTGTGAATATCAAATCTCTAGACTATAAGAAGAACAAGGGAATAAGGAGAGAAAGACTATGGTCCATTAGGGACCATCTATGTGTGGAGCTGAAAGAATGGGCACTGTCCTCATATCCCACAAGTGACTAAAAGAACAAAGCCTTTGTGTTGGTTTTGACAATGATAAAGGACTCTGCAGGAGGGGATGGTGAAGGAACAGAAGAAATTAATATAGAGAGAGTGAAGGTCCTTGGAACAGCAGAGCGAACCTAATAGAGGTGTATGAGATGGCGAGGGCATGGACAAGGTGAATAGAAATGCACCCTTTTCCATTAGTAGGGGGCCACTAACCAGATGCATTCAGTTAAGGTTAACAGGGAAGACTAAACAGAGTTGATTTTATTTCTACCCCCCAGAGGGTGGTGTGTGCCTGGAACTCACTGCCTGAAAGTATGTTTGATGGAGAAACTTCTGAACAGCTTGAGTAGGAAATTCACTTGCATTGCTGTACCCATTGAGGCCATGAGGTGGAAAATGGGGATTAGCATCAGAGAATCCCACAGTGTGGAAGCAGGCTATTTGGTCCATCAAGTCCACACCAACCCTCTGAAGAGCATCCCACTCAGACCTGCCCTATTCCTGTAACCCTGCATTTCTCCTTGTTAATCCATCCTAACCTACACATCTTTGGACTGTGGGAGGAAACCAGAGTACCCATGCAGACACATGGCAAATGTGTAAACTCCACACGGACCTGAGAATGGAATCAAACCTGGGTCTCTGGTGCTGTGAAGCAGCAGAGCTAACCACTATGCCGAACTCATGTTGTCAGATCGTTTGACTGGGGTGAATACACCAGGCCCAATGGCCTCATTCTATGCTGTATACACCAATGGGTCTATGAGAAAATCAGAAATGGCAGTGAGGTCTGAAAAATAACTTTCCCATCCCACTCCCCGACTTCACAAAACCTTTTAAAATAGCAATTAATGCAGTCCGATTGGGGATATAGAAGCCAGTGGGGTACTTTTCAATGGAATTTGCACAACATCAGATATACTCCACAGCAGAAAAGGAGACTTTGGGATTATTATTCAACATTTTGAAGTTTCTGTCAGTCATAGTTGTAGAGAAATACTGATATAGACACGACCGATATCTGTTAGCTTTCCTGAGAAATTTAGACTCAAAATGTGAGAGTGTTCTGAAGGAGCTTATTAATTCAATCATTTAATGTGGAAATCGTTCACACGATGGGAAAGATAAAGTAATAGCTGATACATTATCAGAATGTGAATGAGCTGGAAGAGTGTAAAGATATGTGAGAAAGTGCAAAAACCCAGCATTAGGAATGGGTGAGAGTGAATGACTGTAATTTTATTGTGTTGTTTTGAGTGTATATTAAATTTACCTGATGATGAAATACATTTTAAAATGATGTTTTGTGTCTTTCTTTAGACTGTTGAAGAATCAAAACAATAGCTCTTTTTCTCTCTATATAGAGGCTGCCAGACCTGTTGAATTTTTCCAGCACTGTCTGTTTGTGTTTGCTACATATTTAAGGCTGTTCAATTGTAAACTCTGCATCTTTGTACTTTTCTGTACAGAGTGTTGTGAAGTTAGGTAGAGTATCTGTGGATGGGGAGGCAGGATGTTAGAATTGGTGTTTGTAAAAGATTGGTGTTTATAAAATGCTGGGGGTAATGCATTGTGTGGTCCCTTTAAACGATTGTACTTTTTCTTTGCTTGGAGATGTCTGTGAGCAGCTTGAAAGTTTGCAAGTACAGAGAGTGCCCAAATTGAAATATTTGTATCGAAAGGCTGTACCATTACCAGGCCAAGCAACATTTTTACCAAGACAACAGGCTTCTGAATTTAGCCAATCAATTTGAACTAGGCACTTAGATACTAAAAGCCTATCAAATTTGAATCTGATGTTTTTGACAACCTAGGACCAATCTGATTGTAAGAAATTGATATGTCATTGGGGATATGAAAAAAAGAGGGCAAAGACAGGAAAACTAACTCCCATCTGCCAGAGTTAACAGCTCTCAACTCTCAAGAGACAATCGCTGGTTCTCATGGACTCCTATAAGTTTTAGAGAAAGCGCCATCTAAATATCAAAAGTACCAACGGCACAGATGGTTAATATTCCTGACAGATCATTTGATGGAGAAGGCACACAGCATTCCAGCAGACATGTAATCTGGCTGCAATTTCGAGAGTCTAAATTCTACTTTTTTAAATCTTATTTTATATATGTGGGACTTGTATTTATTGGAACAGCATACAATTAGAATCTTGTTTTATTCAAGAATAGTTAGGAGTTAGAAGGGGTTTATTCAGGTTGTTAATAGTTTAGAGTTAGATAAATAAATTGTTACTTGTTGATTGTAAAGTGAGTGTCAGGGATTTATTTGATTGGACCAGTAGAAGTTGCTGAAAGACAGGTTATAGCCCTTTTCACACTTATTTTAACAGATTATAGGGTGAAGTGCTCCTCTTTAGGTGTTTCGGTTTTAGTTCACAGAGGGGTGTCAATCAGTGCTTTATAATAGATTGGGGGCTTGGGTCTGGGATTTGGACAGGTTGGGACAGATCAGATCTGGGATTTGGATGGATTTGAACAGATCTGGATGGATCTGGACAGTTTTGAACAGAAAAAGGGTGCGGAAGGTCCCAGCAGACTTAAACGGACTTGGGGACTAATGTCCTACATCTTTAAATTAAACTTAGGTGAGAAGTGGAAAATATTTAAATTTTTTGTTGCTTATTGTTGGTTAAATCAAAAGTGGGGAAATGGCTCTCAACAGTGCTAAAGAAGTTCTGGGTGTTGAAGATGCTTCTCAAATTTGCCAAGAAAGTTTCGAAAGACAGTGAAAGGGGTCACTTTTAGAATTAGCAGATATGCTAGAATTGGGTTTAACTGGGGATAAGAAGAAATCTGACATTTTAACGAAGTTAGCCAAGCATTTAGGTATACAATAGAATCAGTCATGTGTAGTGGAGTTAGGAAAAAATTAAATTGCAAATAAGACAACTGGAGTTAGAAGAGTAAAAAAAGGGAAAGAAGAGTCGTGTTTGGAGATAAAGAAAGTGAACTGAAACTGTTTGAATTTCAGTTACATGCAGAGGAAAGACAAAAAGAAAAAAAGGAGAAAAAAGGGAGAAAGAGAAAGAGTTTAAACTTCAAAAGTTGCAAATTAGACAGGATAGCCTACTTAAAATGATGGAAATGAAGTTAGAAGATAGGCTTAGTGAGGAGGAGAATGATGATAAGCAAACCCATTGTAGCCAAAGACCTGGTGGGGATACATATAAAAATGTCCAAACCTAACCAAAAATCAATAAAAAAGACATAGAAACCTTTCTTATTTCTTTTCAGAAATTGGCTAAACAGATGAACTGGCGAGAGACTTTGTGGGTAATGTTAATTCAGACCAAGTTGGTAGTCAGGGCTAGTAAGGTGTTTGCAGTGCTGTCAGGAGAATATGAAGTAGTAAAACGGGCTATTTTGAGTGCATACGAATTGGTTTCAGAAGCATATAGACAATGATTCAGAAATATAAGGAAGGAACCAGGTCAGATTCATGTCAAGTTTGATAGAATTAAACAGAGCAAATTCAATAAATGGGTAAGAGTATTAAATATGGAAAAGATATGAGGATCTTAGAGAGATTATTCTGCTGGAGGAGTTCAAAAATTCACTTCCGTAAGTGATAAGAACTCATGTTGAGGAACAGAAAGTTAAAACAGCAAGAACAGCTGCAGGAATAGTGGTGAATACGCATTAGTGTGTAAGTTGAAATCTAGCTTCCGACAGCAATTTCATTCTGAGTGATAGAAATTGGGAAAAGGGGAGATCCTTCAGTGGAAACAAAAGTAGACCGCACTGGGAACTGTTTACCATATGTGAAAAATAGGAACCCAAGAGGGTGGAAAAGTGGTGAAAGGCCTCAGGTGTTTCCACTGTAATAGAGGGGGACACAGAAAGTCACAGTGCTGGTGGTTTAAGAAATGCACTGGGAACAGGGTGTGTTAAAGGAGGCTAAACCAGTGAGATTAGTTGAAGTAGTGAAGGAAATCCCAAGAGAAGTCGAGGAGCTGCAAGAGAGTGCACAGCCTAGTAAGATATGGATAGTAAGGCAGTGCCCAAACTCTTCAAAGACTTCACTTCTGTGGGCACAGTTTACTCAGGAAGGACAAGGCGGGATGGTAAAGAAGTTAAAATATTGAGAGGTATGGGAGCTGATCAGTCTCTAATAGTAAGGGATGAAAGTATTTACACTCCTTCTGAAATGTTACCTGAGAGAGTGATAATTGGTGGGAAAAATGGAGAGAGCTTAGCGTTTCCCTGTGTAAGATAAGGCTGGAAAGTCCAATCAAGACTGGGGAAGCGTTAGTGGGAGTGATTAAAAGTGTCTATTCTGTGAATACAGTTTGTTCTTGGGAATGATATAGCTGGATCACAGGTGGGAGTGATGCCTGTTGTAGCAGAGAAGCCGAAAGAAAACCAGGCAACTGAGCAGTTAAAAGAAAAATACCCTGGAATTTTTCTGGACTGTGAGATGACAAGATCCCACAGTCCTAAGTTAAAGCAGGAGGGAAAACTAAAGAGAAAGACTAAGGAGTTGAGGTCCAGTTAGCTGACACCCTGTTTGATGAAATGCTAAAGGAAGAACCCAAGCAGGTAGAGGATCAGGCAGAGGTGTTCAGTTCTGAAAGATTTATAGAGATACAACAGAAAGATGAGACGATAAAGGATTTATATCATAAAACCTATTTGGAACAGGAATCAGAATGTATTCCAGAATGTTATTACCTCAAGGATAAAATCTTAAGGAGGAAATGTAGACCTTGGCAGGTTAGTGTAGAACAGGAATGGGCAGATGTTCACCAGACTGAGTTGGCGGTAGCATACAGACAAGTAGTATTGTGGGTAGCACACAAATTACCCGTAGGAGGTCAACTACGGGTGAGGAAGACTCAGCCTAAGATACAGAAGCATTTTTATTGGCCTGGATTACATAAGGATGTGGTTGAATTTTACTGTACCTTCATACATGTCAGATGCTGGGAAAGCCACAGGTAGTAATAAAACCTTTGGTGCCAATTCCCGCATTTGAAGAACCTTTTACACGGGTTATGATTGATTGTGTCGATGCCTTCCCTAAAACCAAAAATGGGAACCAGCATTTGCTATCCATAACGGATGTGTCTACAGGCTTCTGGAGGCAATTCCATTACGGAATGTCAAGGCAAAAAAGGTGGTGGAAGAGTTGCTGGATTTCTTTACTCTTTGTGGATTACCCAAGGAGATTCAGTCAGACCAAGGGTCCAGTTTTACTGCCAACTTACTTAAGAAGGTCATGGACAGTTTAGGCATTCAACATTTTAAATCAAGTGTGTGCCATCCTGAATCCCAGAGAGCATTGGAAACGTGACGTCAGACCCTAAAGACAATGCTGAGGGCTTACTGCCAGGATTACCCAAATGGCTTGGATAAAGGTGTCCCATTCATATTATTTGCCATTAGAGATGCTCCAAATGAATCAACTCATTTTACTCCATTTAAATTGATATTCAGAGAAGAAGTAAGAGGGCCTTTAAAATTAATTAAGGACGGCTGATAGATCCAAAGTCAGAGATCTCACAGTTGGATTATGTATTTGAGGTGGGAGAAAGTAGGTGAATTAGTGAGACAACATTTGAAGGTGGCACAGCACGTAATGAAGCTAGAAGCAGATAAGAAATCTAAAATTCGTATGTTTGCCTGTGCGGATAAAGTATTGGTGCTGTTACCAGTGGTAGGAGATCCCTTCAAAGCAAGGTTTAGTGGTCCCTATCAGATTGAGAGGAAATTAAGTTATGTGAATTATTTGGTAAAGATGCCAGATAGGAAAAGTATTTATCGGGTATGTCATGTGAACATGCTGAAGACTTACTATGACAGGGAAAGGGGACTGGAGGATCAGTTATTTGCCACTCAGAGTGAGGAATCAAATCCAAATGATTTGGATTTTAATGCGCCTCAGAATAAATTGAACAATGAGGAAGTCCTTAAGGAATGGGATAAGGTAGTGAGCTATCTGTCCCAGGAGCAAAGAACTGTACTGAAAGACTTATTGTCATGCTATGATGGCATATATAGAAATAGAATAGGGAGGACTAACACAATTGTACATGAGGTTAATGTAGGGAATGCTGTTCCAATAAAACAGCACCCCTACAGCCTTAATACTCTCAAAGCAGTGCAGGTTCAGAGGGAAATAGAGGCAATGCTCCAAGAGGACACCATACAGCCGAGCCAAAGTGAGTGGAGTTCGCCGATCATGTTGGTTTCCAAACCTGATGGTACTCAATGATTTTGCTTAGATTATTGGAAGGTCAACACTGTGACCAAATCTGACTCACACCCAATTTCAAGGCTGGAGGACTGTGTAGAAAAAGTTGTACTTACTTTGCGGTTACTGGCGAGTACCTATGTCAGAGAGAGCGAAAGAAGTTTCTGCCTTTGTAACCCCAAATGGGCTGTATTAATTTAAAGTAATGCCCTTTGGAATGGAAAACACACCAGGCACTTTTCAAAGGCTTATGAACAGAATAGTTGCAGGACTGACTAACTGTGCTGTCTATGTAGATAACTTAGTGATCTTTAGCCATTTGTGGAAAGGTCACATTCAGCATTTGGTAGAGCTCTGTGAAAGGCTATGGAAGGCAAAGTTGGCCATAAACTTGGCAAAAACGAAGCTTGTTAAGGCAGAAGTGACATTCTTAGGGCACAACATCGAATACAGAAGGATGACACTGAGGAATGTGAAGACAAAGGCCACCAAGGAATTTCCAAGACCACCCTCAAAGAAAAAAGTGCTACGATTTTTGGGACTGAGCAGATTCTACAGGAAATGTGTACCAAACTTTAGTAACGTAGTGGCACCACTGTAGGATTTGTTTGAAAAGAACATGAAACTTCAGTGGATAAACCAATGCCAGGAGGTGTTTGAGAATTTAAAAGCTACCACTGCATCAGTTTTAGCCATGCCAAATTTTTTGAAACCCTTTAAAGTCGCCATCAACTCAAGCAACATAGGGGTTGGAGCTGTGTTGTTACAGGAGTATGATTGTGGAATTTAAAGGCCAATCAGTTATTTTTCAAAAAAAAAACTCAATATCCACCAGAGAAAATATTCAACCCTTGAAAAAGAGTTATTGAGTTTGGTGCTGGCCTTTCAACATTTAATATTTACATGGCAAACAATGCATCAGACGATTGTGTATACTGGTCATAATCTTTGACATTTCTGGAAAGATTTAAGGACAAGAACACCAGACTATTTTGTTGGAGTCTTATGTTACAAGCATTTAATTTACAGATTGTACATGTTGCGGGTTGTGAAAATGTTATTGTGGATGCTTTATCGCAGGTTTAAAAGAAAAATGTTTATGTAAGATTGAAACTTCAGTGTTCAATGTTATATATAAATGGAATTAGTATAAAATATGTAACTCTAGAATAATGAGCTATAGATCTAGCAATATAATGGAGTTATGGTTTTAGAAATAAAAGAAGCCATCTTTTCATAATGGTGGTTCGATATTTTTCTTAAGGGGGTGGTGTTGCGAAGGTGGGTAGAGTATTTGTGAATGGGGTGGCAGGATGTTAGAATTTGGTGCTTGTAAAATATTGGTGTTTGTAAAATGCTAGTGGGAAATGCATTGCTTGGTCCCTTTAAAAGCTTGTGCTTTTTCTATGCTTGGAAATGTCTGTGAGCAGCAGCTTGAAAGTTTGCAAGTATAGAGAGCACCCAAATTGAAGCATTTGTATTGAAAGGCCATACCACTGGCAGATCAAGCAGCATTTTTACCAAGACAACAGGCTTCTGAATGTTGCCAATCAATTTGAACTAGGCACTTAAATACCAAAAACCTATCAAATTTGAATATGATAGTTTTGTCAACCTCGGACCAATCCGATCATAAGAAATTAATATGTCATCAGGGGTATAAAAGAAGAGGACAGTTGGACAAAGACAGGAGAACTAACTGCCATCTACCAGAGTTAGAGCGCTCAGCTCTCAAGAGACAATCGCTGGCTCTCACAGACTGCTATAAGTCTTAGAGAAAGCACCACCTAAATATCAAAGGTACCAATGGCACAACTTTTATAATCACTTGGATAGGCACAGTTTGAATCGTGATAGCATGGATTTGTGAGGGGTAGATAATGCCTCACAAACCTTATTCTTTGAAGAGGTAACCAAACGTGTGGATGAAGGTAGAGCAGTGGATGTGGTATACGTGGATTTAAGTAAGGCATTTGATAAGATTCCCTATAGTAGACTCACGCAGAAAGTAAGGAGGCATGGGATGGGGGGAAATGTGGCAGATTGGATTCAGAATTGGCTGACCCTTAGAAGATAAAGAGTAGTAGTGGACTGAAAATATTCAACATGGTGCTCAGTTACAAGTGGTGTACCACAAGGATCAGTTCTGGGTACTCTCCTATTTGCGATTTTTGTAAATGATTTGGATGTGGGAGTGGAAGGGTGGATTAGTAAGTTCGTGGATGATATGAAGGTGGGTCAAGTTGTGGATAGTGCGGAGGGCTGTTCTAGGTTACAAAAGGTCATTGATAGGATGCAGAGCTGGGCTGAGAAGTGGCAGATGGAGTTTAACCCTGAAAAGTGTGAGGTGATTCATTTTGGAAGGACAAATTTGAAAGCAGAATACAGGGTTAACGGAAAGATTCTTGGCAGTGTGGAGGAGCAGAGGGATCTTGGGGTTCAGGTCCACAGTTCCCTGAAAGCTACCACCCAGGTGGATAGAGTTGTTAAGAAGGCGTACGGTGTGTTAGCTTTCATTAATAGAGGGATTGAGTTCAAGAGCCATGAAGTTATGCTCCAGCTATACAAAAGCCTGGTTCGGCCACATCTGGAGTATTGTGTCCAGTTCTGGTTGCCTCATTACAGGAAAGATGCGGAAGCACTGGAAAAGGTGCAGGGGAGATTTAACAGGATGTTGCCTGAAATGGAGGTAAGGTCTTACGAGGAAAGGTTGAGAGATCTAGGGCTTTTCTCTTTAGAACGATGAAGGATGAGAGGTGACTTGATAGAGGTGTACAAAATGATCAGAGGTATAGATAGAGTAGACAGCCCAAGGACTTTTTCCTAGGGTGGAGGTAGCTATTATGAGGGGGCATAGTTTTAAAGTGAGTGGAAGTACATATAGGGGAGACATCAGATGTAGGTTCTTTACTCAGAGAGTGATAGAGGTGTGGAATACATTGCCAGAGCGGGTAGTGGAGTCGGCCTCATTAGGGGCATTTAAATGGCTATTAGATAGGCATATGGATGATAATATAAGGTAGGGGTGGAGGTTAGATAGACCTTAGGTTTAGGGTAAAAGTTCAGCACAACATCGTGGTCCGAAGAGCCTGTACTGTGCTGTGCTGTTCTATGTTCTACGTTCTACGTTCTAACTAGTTAATATTCCTGATAGAACATTTGATGGAGAAGGCACAGAGCATTCCAGAAGACACGTAATCTGGCTGTAATTTCGAGAGACTAAATTCTATTTTTTAAATTTTATTTTATATATGTGGGACTTGTATTTATTGGAACAGCATTCTATTAGAACCTTGTTTTATTCAAGAATAGTTAGTAGTTAGAATGGGTTTATTTGGTTTGTTAATAGTTTAGTTAATTTGTTTACTGTTAGAGTTAGGTAAATAAATTGTTCCTTGTTGATTGTAAAGTGAGTGTCAGGCACTTATTTGATTTCATTACTAGAAGTTGAAAGACAGGCTACACTCCTTTTCACACTCCTTTTAACAGATTATAGGGTGAGGTGCTCCTCTTTAGGTGTTTCAGTTTTAGTTCACAGAGGGAGGGGGTCAACCAAACATCTTCTTCACTACCCTGTCTACCTCTGACTGCACTTTCAAGGAACCATAAACCTGCACTCCAAGGTCTCTTTGTTCAGCAACACTACCCAGGACTTTACTATTAAGCATATAAGTCCTGTCCTGATTTGCCTTTCTAAAATGTAGCACATCACATTTATCTAGATTAAACTGTATTTGCCACTCTTCGGCCCATCGGCCCATGTGATCATGATCCTGTTTTAGTCTGAAGTAACCTTCGCTGTCCGCTATACCTCCAATTTTTGTGTCATCTGCAAACTTACTAACTATGCTTCCTGTGTTCATATCTAAATCATTTTATTGTGAACTCAAATGGCAAAAGGACTGCTCACAAACCAATGAATGGGGAAGGAATTGCTGCACTTTTGAGCACAGTTACTGGACGTCATTGTGAGTTGTGTTTACACTGCCGCTTTGTTCAAGCAGTGTGAGGAGAGAATAAGACACCACACCACCAGGGTGTGTGTGTGCACAGAGTGAGATTTGGCAAGCAGCAAGTTGTTGATTGGTTTGTGCAGATGTAGATTCCAGAAAATATGGGCATGATGACAGCTCTCTGGCTCATGACAGGGGAATACTTTATGTGTTTACAATACAGAGTAAGAAGCCCCTGGACTGCTGGAAGAGCAGGTTTTGTGTCTCTATCTCTCCATGATAAAAGTTCCTGAAGGCTGAAGAAATCCAGTTATTTTCTCCGATCAGATGCAATAAGCTGCACCCTATCACCAGCCACTAAGAGACTTTGTAATTTGTGTACCAGTCACTCAGTGCTTTCTGTGCAGGAAGTGAAAGAATCTGGAGAAGGAGATTGGAGAACAGAGAGAAGCGATAATAATATCTCATCAATCCTTTGAGCTCTGTGCCCCTAGTTTTGTCTGTCTTTACACGTGTAGGAGCTCTAAAAGTTTAAACCAGCAGTTATAGGTTGGTCATTCAAAGCTTGTTTATCTGTGGCTGGAGCTTATTTAATTTTAATATACAATAGCTTTGGTTTGTACAGGATCCTTGTCAGTATTTTCTGTTAACTTGACCCCATCAAACCATTGAATAGGGGACTGTGTGTACTTTGATTAAATCATTAACCTTTGTGGTGACCGTGGGAGTAGTGGGACAACAAGGGATTTGGGTGTGGTGTTAGCAAGTGATAAAGGTAAAGGAAACACCAGGTTCTTGGCTGCATATAAGAAATGGCACTGGAAATTGCAAAGAACTTCTTGCAGGTGGCAGGGTTGTCCTTGACTGTCTGAAAAGGCCAGGACAGTTGAATTGACCAGTGCATAGTGAATGGGTTTGCCTTCTAAAGGCAGACATAACGATTTTGGTTTGGTAGGAGTACAAGAGGAACCAGGTACTTGAAGTAATAAAACATCATAGAGTCATAGAGTCATATAGCATGGAAACAGACCCTTCAATCCAACCAGTCCGTGTCGACCATAATCCCAAATGAAATGAGTCTTGTCTGCCTGTGCTTGGCCCATATTCATCCGAATATCTGTTATTCTGAACTTATCCAAATGTCTTTTAAATGTTGTAACTGTACCCATATACACCACTTCCTGTTGAATTTAATTCCACACACAAACCATTCCCTGCGTAAAAAAATTGCTCCTCATGTCTTTTAAAATCTTTCTCCTCTCACTTTAAAACTACACCCTCTAGTCTTGAAATTCCACACTTTAAGGAAAAAAACCATTTGTCATTCACTTTATCTATGCCCCTCATGATTTTATAAACGTCTATAAGATCACTCCTCAACCTTCTAAGAGTGAAAAAAGTCCCAGCTTTTCTAGGCTGTCCCCATAACTCAAACCCTCCATTCCTGGCAACATCCTGGTAAATCTCTTCTGAACCTTCTCCAGCTTACTAATATCCTTCCTATAATTGGGCGACCAGAACTGGATACAGTGCTCTGGAAGAGGCCTCACAATTGTTCAGTACAACCTCAACATGACGTCCCAACCTTTATACTCAAAGGTCTGAGCAATGAAGGCAAGCGTGCCAAACGCCTTCTCAACCACCAAATATATCAGAATCAGCAAAGACTTAATTACAGCTAAAACAACTAGAACTATAAGAAGGGGAGATGGACTTCCAAAAGGAAGAGAGAGAGAGAGAGAGAGAGCGATAAAGAGAGAGACAGATGAAGAAACAGAGCTTAGGAGATTTGAATTAGAATCTCAAATACAAAGCAAATAAACATGAGCATAGGTTTAAAATATTGAAGGTTAAAAAAGTGATGTCAGATTTTGATGTAGTTTGATGGTGAGGATCTGAGTCACAATTTGAAGTCTAGGAAGGAAATGTTTAAGTTTGTACAGGCCCTGTCAATATTTTAAGAAAAAGATGTGGAGGCATCCTCTATGTCCTTTGAGAAAATAGAAAGACAACTGCATTAGTGAAAAGAAAATGTGGACGTTGCCCATGCAGAGTAAGTTGGTAGGTAAAGCACAGGAAATTTATGCTTTACTGATGAACATTTCTAGGTACAACATCAGTGTAAGAAGATTCATATTGACTACATATAAATTAGTACCTGCAGTATATAGACAGGGTTTCAGGAGTTACGGAAACAGACTGCGCAAACCTTCATTGAATTTAAGCAAAGTCATTTTGACAGGAGGACATGAGCATTAGAAGCCGGAAGCAGATATGAAGCTCTTAAAGAGATCATTCTTTTAGATGAATTTAAAATCTTCCCTGATAAGAACCTACGTTGAGGCCAAAGGATTGCAAATGAGAGGTGGGCAGCAATAAGGACTGATCATTATAATAAAAGTAAACCTTTTTCTCCATCACCCCCATAAATTTGAAAGAAAATGGGAGAGTGAGAGGAAGGCAAATAGCCAGTATAAGAAATGGGAATGCCCCAAGAATTCTTCTCAAATCAGAAAGGACAGTACTGAGGGTGGTGGTGAACATTGAAAGCCATTGTGTTTCCATTGTAACATAAGAATATGAGAAATAGGAGCAGGAGTAGGCCCTCTGGCCCCCTCGAGCCTGCTCTGTCATTCAATAAGATCATGGCTGATTTTTTCATTGACTCAGCTCCACTAACCTGCCCACTCACCATAACCCTTCATACCATCACTGTTCAAAAATCTATCTTTGCCTTAAAAACATTCAACAAGGTAGCCTCACTGGGCAGGGAATTCCACAGATTCACAACCCTTTGGGTGAAGAAGTTCCTCCCCAACTCAGTCCTAAATCTGGTCCCCCTTATTTTGAGGCTATGCCCCCTTGTTCCAGTTTCACCTGCCAGTGGAAACATCCTCCCTGCTTCTATCTTATCTTTTCCCTTCATAATTTTATATGCTTCTATAAGATCCCCCCTCATTCTTCTAAATTCTAATGAGTATAGTCCCAGTCTACTCAATCTTTCCTCAAAAGGCAACCCTCTCAATTCTGGAATCAACCAATTGAACCTCCCCTGCAACCCCTCCAGGGCCCAGTAAATCCTTTCTCATATAAGGAGATCAAAACTGTACACAGTACTCCAGGTGTGGCCTCACCAGCACCCTATACAGCTGCAGCATAACCTCCCTGTTTTTAAACTTCATCCCTCTAGCAATGAGGTACAATATTCTACTTGCCTTCTTAATTACCTGCTGCACCTGCAAACCAACCTTCTGTGATTCATGCACAAGGACACCCAGGTCCCTCTGCCCAGCAGCGTTGCTGCAATTTTTCGCCGTTTAAATAATGGTCCATGGTGCTGTTATTCCTACCAAAATGGTAGGAATTTACCAACATTGTACTCCATCTGCCAGACCCCTGCCCACTCACTTCACCTATCTATATCCCTCTGTAGACTTTCAGCATCCTCTGCACATTTTGCTTTCCCACTCATTTAAGTGTTATCTGCGAGCCTTGACACACTACATTTGGTCCCCAGCTCTAAATCATCCGTGTATATTGTAAACAGTGGCAGTCCCAGCACTGATCCCTGGGGCACAGCGCTAGCCACTGATCACCAAACAGAAAAACAGTCATTTATCCCCGCTCTTTGCTTTCTGTTCGTTAACCAATCCTCTACCCATGCTGATACATTATTCATAATACAGACAGCCCACACCAGATCTGAGGGCTCAAGGAGTGTTGTGATATTAAAAACAGAGTATTGATGAGGAAGTGAGACACCTTCACAGAACTATGGATGAAGAAGGTTCAGTTTGTCATCAAATAGTGACACTGGCCAGATATTGTAAGAAAATATTGCGAGTCATGCATGAAATTCCTATTTCAGAACATGCACAAATACAGGAAACAAAGACATTGATGACTCAGCATTTTACATGGGCCAAGACTACACAAAGATGTTGTGCAGTTGTGCAAAACAGGTCGTGCATGCCAGATGGTAGGGAACATCAGCATGTACTCAAACCAGTAGCTTAGACACGAACACCAGGATTTGAAGTGTGAGCACATTGTGTAGGGCCATCACCAAACGTGCATCAGTATATCCTTAAAATCAGGACACAACAACCTGATTCCCAGAAACTAGTCTTTTTAGGACAGTTAGGGCTAGGGTAGTTAAAAATAAAGTTTGTTATGGATTACTAAATGAGATACAATCTGATTGAGGTTCTCATTTTATATCTAAAAGTTTCCAGGAAATCTATAGCAGTTTGGGTTTAAAACACTGAAGTCAACTGTGTATTGCCTAGAAACACAGCGAAAATTTTGCAGATGTACCATCAGACTGTGGAAAACATGATTAAATAATCCTATCAGGCATCTGGACACAGCATTAGATTTCTTGGTACTTGCAACTGGAGATCATCCAAACGAATCTACTGCACTTAACCTTTTTGAATTGATTTATGGTCATGAGATCCATTAAAATTAATTAGAGACAAGTTCTTTTAACAAAACAGGCGAATTCTCAGTGTCAGATTATGTGTTTGCATTTCTACAAAGACTCATAGGAGCATGTAAGATCACACAGGACCAGCTGAAAGTTTCATAGAATCCCTACAGTGCGGAAGCAGGCCATTCAGCCCATCAAGTCTGCACCAACCCTCTGAAGAGCATCCCATCCAAACTCAACTGCATTTCCTGTGGTTAACCCACCCTAACCTGCACATCCCTAGACACTATGGGGCAATTTAGCACGGCCAACCTACCCTAACCTGCACATCCCTGGGCCTTACGTGGCAATTTAGCATGGGCAACCCATCCTAACCTGCACATTCCTGGGCACTACGGGACAATTTAGCACGGCCAACCCAACCTAACCTGCACATTCCTGGGCACTACGGGACAATTTAGCATGGCCAACCCATCCTAACCTGCACATTCCTGGGCACTA
>JAHRHZ010000179.1:519453-531688 GCA_024137785.1 Ginglymostoma cirratum | reverse complement strand
TGTGTGTGTGTGTGTGTGTGAGAGAGAGAGAGATACTGAGAGACTGTGTTTGTGTGTGTGTTTGTGTGTGTGACTGGGGGATTGCGTTTGTGTGTGTGTGTGACTTAGAGATTGTGTTTCTGTGTGTTTGTGTGTGTGTGAAACTGGGAGACTGCGTTTTTGTGTGTGTGTGAGAGACTGGGAGACTGCGTTTGTGTGTGTGTGTGTGTGAGTATGTGTGTGTGACTGGGAGATTGCATTTCTGTGTGTGTGTGTTTTGTGTGTGTATGTGTGTGTGTGAGAGAGTGTGTTTGAGATAGAGACTGGGGTATTGTGTTTCTGTCTGTGTGAGCTATGTCTGTGACTGGGAGATTGCGTTTCTGTGTGTGTGTGTGTGTGAGAGACTGGGAGATTGCATGTCTGTGTGTGTGTTTGTGTGTGTGACTGGGAGATTGCGTTTCACTGTGTGTGTGTGTGTGACTGGGAGATTGCATTTGTGTGTGTGTGAGAGACGGGGAGATTGCGTTTGTGTGTGAGTGTACGAGAGAGAGACTGGGAGATTGTATTTCTGTTGTGTGTGTATAACTGGGAGATTGCAATTCTGTATGTGTGCGTGAGAGAGAGAGAGATACTGAGAGACTGTGTTTGTGTGTGTGTGAAACTGGGAGACTGCGTCTTTGTGTGTGTGTGTGAGACTGGGAGACTGCGTTTGTGTGTGTGTGTATATGTGTGACAGTGACTGGGAGATTGCGTTTCTGTGTGGGTGTGCGCGTGTGTGTGTGTGCGTGTGTGAGAGAGAGAGAGAGAGAGAGAGTGAGTGACTGGGTGATTGAATTCCTGTGTGTGTTTGTGTGTGTGACTGGGTGATTGAGTTCCTGTGTGTGTGACTGGGTGATTGAGTTCCTATGTGTGTGTTTGTGTGTGTGACTGGGATATTTCCTTTCTGTCTGTGTGTATTTGTGTGTGTGACTGGGAGATTGCGTTTCACTGTGTATGTGTGTGTGTGTGTGTGTGTGTGAGAGAGAGAGAGAGAGAGACTGGGAGATTGTGTTTCTGTGTGTGTGTGTGTGTGTGCGTGCGTGTGTGTGTGTGTGAGAGAGAGAGAGAGTGAGTGACTGGGTGATTGAGTTCCTATGTGTGTGTTTGTGTGTGTGACTGGGTGATTGAGTTCCTGTGTGTGTGTTTGTGTATGAGACTGGGATATTTCGTTTCTGTCTGTGTGTATTTGTGTGTGTGACTGGGAGATTGCGTTTCACTGTGTGTGTGTGTGTGAGGGAGAGAGAGAGAGAGACTGGGAGATTGCGTTTCTCTGTGTGTGTGTGAATGTGTGACTGGGAGATTGCGTGTGTGTGTGTGAGAGAGAGAGAGAGACTGGGAGATTGTATTTCTGTGTGTGTGTAACTGGGAGATTGCAATTCTGTGTGTGGGTGTGTGTGTGTGAGAGAGAGAGAGAGATACTGAGAGACGGTGTTTGTGTGTGTGCGTGTGCACGCGCGTGTGTGTGTGACTTGGAGATTGTGTTTCTGTGTGTGTGTGTGTGGGAGACTGGGATATTGTGTTACTGTCTGTGTGTGTTTATGTGTGTGATTGGGAGATTGTGTTTCTGTGTGCATGTTTGTGTTTGTGACTGGGAGATTGCATTTATGTGTGCTTGTGTGTGTGTCTGAGACTGGGCAATTGTGTTTCTGTGTGTGTGTGTGTGTTTATTTTTGTGACTGGGAGATTTTTGTTCTGTGTGTCTGTGTGCGTGTTTGTGTTTGTGACTGGGAGATTGCATTTATGTGTGTTTGTGTGACTGTGTGAACGTGTGACTGGGAGATTGCGCGTGTGTGAGAGAGAGAGAGAGACACTGGGAGATTGCGTTTGTGTGTGTGTGAGAGTGACTGGGAGATTGCGTTCCTGTGTGTGTCTGTATGTATGTCTCTGTGTGTGCGTTTTTGTGTGTGTGTGAGAGACTGGGAGACCACGTTTGTGTGTGTGTGTGTGTGTGTTAGGCTGGGAGACTGTGTTTCTCTGTGTGTGTGTGTCTGGGAGAGTGTGTTTGTGTGTGTGTGCGTGTGTGCGAGAGAGAGACTGGGAGACTGCTTTTGTGTGTGTGAGACTGGGAGACCTCGTTTGTGTGTGTGAGACTGCGAGACTGCTTTTGTGTGTGTGAGACTGGGAGACCTCGTTTGTGTGTGTGAGACTGGGAAGAAGTGTTTGTGTGTCTGAGACTGGGAGACTGCGTTTGTGTGTGTGAGACTGGGAGACTGCGTTTGTGTGTGTATGTGTGTGAGAGAGACTGGGAGACTGCGTTGTCTGTGTGTCTGTGAGAGTCTGGAGACTGCATTTGTGTGTGTGTGAGAGAGAGAGAGAGACAGAGAGAGAGAGATTGGGAAACTATGTATGAGAGATAGTCAGACACCTACACTCAGTGTGTGATAAAATGTGTGACTGTGTGTGTATATGTCTTAAATCCACATTAAGGAGCAAGGGTAGAAGGAGGCAAACAATTAAACTGGCATCAATACCTTTGACATGTTGCATTTTTATCTTTGAGAACAAATTAAACAGAATTGGATTGCACAGGCAGAGGCCATTCAGCCCATCCAGTCTTTGTGCCTGTACCTTTCCAATTAGACCTCAGGCCTTGCCTCATGATTCACCTGCCCCACCCTGTCCAAAAAGGCTGTGTAACTTTTTCCCCTGTCAGTTCTCCACCCTCCCTTTCTGCATGTTATATTGAATCTGCTTCCCTCCCCTACCAGCCTTTCAGACAGTATATTCCAATCCATCATAACCTCTTGGGTTCAAAACCATTTCTAATACTGCCTCTGTTTCTTCTTCCATCAATTTGTTTTCTGTTCAAATTCCTGACTGCTCCCTCCCTTCTCCAAACCCCCAGGCAACAATTTGAATTTCCGACCACCCCCTGAAGCTGCAAACATTAATATTACTTATTGGCCCGGGCAGGTGATGCTGCTTTTAAATGCTAATGTTCCTCAGCATTTGCAATCGCTTATTGCAATTTACAGCAACATGTTGCAGTTCTTCTGCAGCTTTCACTGGAGCTGCCTCTCTGTCTTAAACTATTCTTGCAGATCTGCTCACCTCCTCCCTTCCTTGCACCCCACCTTTTTACATTTTATTTTATCAGTGTTGTTTTTTAAACCACCCTGCACCTTGGAGTGGTCATGTGTTTTCCCTATTTGGCAAACTGGGGTTGTGGAAATTGAGGATACCCTCTGCACGCACGTAGCCCAATTCTAATGAAGTGCATCCTTTAACCCAGTTTTAATCAACTGAGCTGCAGTGATAGGGTCAGTGGTGGGTGGGGGCTTGAAAAATAACTCCAGTGAAATTGTAGCAGCCCTTCCTATCCCTCTCTTCCTTTCTGATACCCACTCTCTCATTCCACTCAACCCCTAACCCATTTAATAGATGGCTTAGGTCAGTGGAATTAAACAACGTCAATGCTTAATTCCAGTTTAATGCCTGCCATGAAAATTGTTTTTGTAATGGGAACTCAAAGGGAAATCCCCTTCTGATGCTGTGTTACCAAGAAACTCAGGCAGAATTTGCCTTTCACAAGGCAGGCGATATATTTTTTTATAATCATGTGAACGTTTCAGATTCTGATCGACTGGCTCACATGTCAGTGTGAAGGGGAGAGAGACAGATTGGAATTATGAAGGATCCTGCACCCAGGCTGTTTTAGTCGATGTAGATTTCTCTGTGCAGAGCTGGCAGTATCTTGCTGACTTTTTGTGTGGATATGTTGCTGTTAATGTGATCTGTAGACCAGTTCCTGCATGACTGTAGTTATCGGAGTGACACTAATTTGAGAATGGCACTCGTTCACACAGCCACAGCTGTTGTGAAGAACTTCATTTTTGAGGACTCCCAGTGCACAGAACACACAGGGAGCTGCCTCGCACAGTCCAAACACTTTCCATTTCCTCATTAACAAGTGATTAATAACAGATTAGATAACCACATGCTCGCTTTTTATCTGCAAGTCACTCCTCCACTTTGATTTGGGGTGTTGTACTCCCTATCCTTGTGCTTCTGTCATTTTCAGTCCTTTTTCATTTTGGTCCCGTGCTTCTCTCTTTCTGGTTCTCCCCCTGTTTTTATTTCCCTCCCTTTTCTTGTTCTTTGTTTCTGTCTTACCCTTTGTGTTTCTGTCTCTTGTCTGTTTCTTTGTTATTCCACTGTTTCTCACTCTGTTTCTCTCCTTCCAGATATATATGCATCTATATCTGTCTATCACTCTCTCCACCTGTATCTATATGTAGTAGAAATATCTACATTAAATATAGATACAGATTGAGTGATAGATATATATAGATTCTTCATTGTGACTGTCTCTCTCTCTGTCTCCCTCCCTTTCCCACTCTTCCTTCTCTCCCTTCCATGCTCTGCTCCCCCTTTGATTGCCCTGCCTCCCCTTGCCCTGCCTCCCTCTCCCCTTCCCGCGCTCTCTCTCTCCCTCCTCTCTACGAATGTGTACACATATTTTTCCCTTTCTCGACCTCTGGTCCTCTCTGTCTCTGTCACTCTCTCTCCGCTGTCTTTTTCTCTCCTGATCTGACTAACATAGAAGCAACACCTTGAAGCAACATCTTGAAGTGGTGCAAAACCAGAAACCCCCCCTCCTGGCACGCTATTGATCTGGTTTAGGACAGGCAATTGCTCCAAATGGAAAGCATTTTCCTGAAAGACCGAGGCTCATTTAGCATTGATTGTTACACCATAAAAGGCGAGGATACCCGCAAAGAGATTCCAGCAGCAGCGATCAAACACACACACACAGACACACAGACAACACACAACACACACAGCTGAATTACCAACTCTTGGGTGTTTCTGGGCATCAAGAAATTTCAAAGCCATTTGCGCCCCACAATCCCAAATAGGTCATAACCCAGAACATTTTGCTGCTTTGGGTTATCCCTTGATTACTGTTAAAATTTAATTTCAGTTTATCCCAGTGTAGAGAGAGACAGAAACCATGCAAAAGAAGGAGAGAGAGACACACACACACACACACACACACACACACACACACAGTTTATTCTGAGCTACAGCAACAGTGAGTTTAACCTGTTGCCATGTACACTTAAACTAAAACGAGATTCCTTATTCAAAGTGAGGTAACAGAACGCTGCATCTAAGCAAACGCTGGGGCTCTTAATGCAGCTTTTATTTCAGCAGGAATGAGCATGGACAAGTTGGGCGATAGGATCTGTTTCCATGCCTCATGACTGTATAAGATAAGGAACAGGATCAGGAGACTGTTCAGCCCCTCTACCCACTCCAGCATTCAATGAGAGCACGGTTGATCTTTCATTTCAGCACCATCTCCCCACTGTTTATTTTTAACATCCACAAATTGATCGAGCTCTGTGTTGAACATAATCGATGACTGAATCTGGCAGCTCCCTCGGGGTGGGGGGGGATGGAATTGCAAAGATTCAACACATTCTCAGTGAAGACGTTCCTCCTCATCTCAGTCAGAAATAGTTTGTCCCTTAATCTGAAACCATGTCTCCTCGTCTACCCTATCCAACTCCCTGCCTGCCTCTCCTCAGCCAGCAGAACCATTTCTCTGCATTGAACCTGATGAGCCCTGTACGGATTTTGTACACTTTGAGATCATCTCTCATTCTTCAAGATCTCAGAGCATACAGTCCAGCAGTATTTAATCTTTGCTCTTGGACAATCTTTTCACCCCAGGCATTAGTTTGATAAACCTGAGTAGTCCATCAGTTTACCCACAAGGCAACAAAGATGGGAGGAAGCCATTCAGCTCCTTGAGTCTGTACTTCAATTAGTCATATAGCACAGAAACAAGCCCTCTGGTCTAACTCAGCTGTGCTGATCAGGCATCCCAATCTGACCTTGTCCCATTAGCCAGCATTTGGCCCATATCCCTCTAAACCCTCCTACTCACATCCATCTAAATGCCTTTTTAAATGTTATAATTGTACCAGCCTCCACCACCTCCTCTGATGTTCTGACCAATGAAAGCAAACTTGCCAAATGCCTTCTTCACTTCCCTGTCTATCTGTGATTCCACTTTCAAGGAATTACAGCCTTTGATAAGGTTCCACATGGTAGGCTATTGGAGAAAATGCGGAGGCATGGGATTGAGGGAGATTTAGCAGTTTGGATTAGAAACTGGCTTTCTGAAAGAAGGCAAAGAGTGGTGGTTGATGGAAAATATTCAGCCCGGAGTCCGGTTACTAGTGGTGTGCCACAAGGATCTGTTTTGGGACCGCTGCTGTTTGTCATTTTTATAAATGACTTGGACGCAGACATAGGTGGATGGGTTAGTAAGTTTGCAGATGACACTAAAGTCGGTGGAGTGGTGGACAGTGTGGAAGAATGTTGCAGGTTGCAGGGAGACTTGGATAAACTGCAGAATTGGGCTGAAAGGTGGCAAATGGAGTTCAATGCAGACAAATGTGAGGTGATGCACTTTGGGAAGAATAATAGGAAGGCAGAATACTGGGTCAATGGAAAGATTCTTGGTCGTGTGGATGTGCAGAGGGATCTTGGTGTCCAGGTACATGGATCCCTGAAAGTTGCCACCCAGGTTGATAGTGCTGTTAAGAAGGCATACGGTGTGTTAGATTTCATCGGTAGAGGGATTGAGTTCCGGAGCCGTGATGTCATGCTGCAACTGTACAAAACGCTAGTGCGGCCTCACTTGGAATATTGCGTACAGTTCTGGTCGCCCCATTACAGGAAGGATGTGGAAGCATTGGAAAAGGTGCAGAGGAGATTTACCAGGATGTTGCCTGGTCTGGAGCGAAGGTCTTATGAGGAAAGACTGAGGGACTTGGGTCTGTTCTCATTGGAGAGAAGAAGGCTAAGAGGGGATTTAATAGAGACATACAAAATGATCAGAGGATTAGATAGGGTGGACAGTGAGATTCTTTTTCCTAGGATGATGACGTCGGCTAGTATGAGGGGGCATAGCTGCAAATTGAGGGGTGATAGATTTAAGACAGATGTCAGAGGCAGGTTCTTTACTCAGAGAGTGGTAAGGGCGTGGAACGCCCTGCCTGCCAATGTAGTTAACTCAGCCACATTAGGGGCATTTAAACAGTCCTTGGATAAGCATATGGATGATGATGAGATAGTGTAGGGGGATGGGCTTAGATTAGTTCACAGGTCGGCGCAACATCGAGGGCCGAAGGGCCTGTTCTGCGCTGTATTGTTCTATGTTCTATGTTCTATGAATTATCCACCCACCCCAAGGTCTCTTTGTTCAGCACCACTCCCTAGCGCCCTACCATTAAGTGTATAAGTCCTGCCCTGGTTTGCCTTACCAAAATGCAACATCTCACATTTACCTAAATTAAACACCGTCTGTCACTTTTTGCCCCATTAGCCCATCTGATCAAGGCCCTGTTGTATTCTGACATAATCTTGTTCTGTATCCATTACACACCAATTTTGGTGTCATTTACAAACTTACTAACCATACCTCCTATATTCACATCCAAATCATTTATATGGATGACAAAAAACAGTAGACCCAGCACAGATCCTTGTGGCACACTGTTGGTCATAGGCCCCCAGTCCGAAAATCATCCCTCCACCACCACCCTCTGTCTCCTACCTTCAAGCCAATTTTGTATCCAATTGGCTAGCTCTCCCGGATCCCATGTGATCTAACCTTACTAACCAGTCTACCATGTGGAATCTTGTTGAATGCTTTGCTGAAGTCAATATAGACAATGTCTACCGCTCTGGCTTCATCAACCTTCTTTGTCACCTCTTCAAAAAACTCAATCAAGTTAGTGAGACATGATTTCCCACACACAAAGCCATTTTGACTAACCCTAATCAGTCCTTGCCTTTCCAAATGCATGTAAATCCTATCTCTCAGAATCCCCTCCAAGTTACCTACCACTGACATCAAGCTCACTGGTCTGTAGTTCCCTGGCTTTTCCTTACCACCTTTCTTAAATAACAGCACAACATCAGCCAACCTCCAGTCTTTCAGCACCTCACCCATGGCTATCAATGATACAAATATCTCAACAAGGGGGTCAGCAATCTCCTCCCTAGCTTCCCACAAAAGTTCTGGGAAACACTCAATCAGGTCCCAGGGGTTTATCTACCATTATGCATTTTAAGAGCTCCAGCACCACCTCCACTGTAACATGAACTCTTTTCAAGATGTCAGTATTTATTTCTCCAAGTTCCCTAGCTTCCATGTCCTTCTCCACAGTAAATACTGACGTAAATTATTTGTTTAGTGTCTTACCCATCTCCTGTGCTTCCACACGTAGACAGACATGTTGATCTTTAAGGGGCCCTATTCTCTTCCTAGTCACTCTTTTGTCCTTAGTGTACTTGTAGAGTGTCTTTGGATTCTCCCTGATTCTATTTGCCAAAGCTATCTCCTCTCCCTTTTTGCCCTCCTGATTTCCCTCTTGAGTATACTCTTACTGCCCTTATACTCCTTGAGGGCTTCACTTGATCCCTGCTGTCTATACTTGACATATGCTTCCTTTTTCCTGAACAGAATCTCAATTTCTATAGGCATCCTGCATTCCCTACACCTACCAGTCTTGCCCTCCTAACAGGAAGATACCATCTCTGAACTTTTGTTATCTCATTCTTAAAGGATTCCCACTTCCCAACAGTCCCTTTACCTGCGAGTAGCCTCTCCCAATCAACTTTTGAAAGATCTTGCCTAATACCGTCAAGATTGGCCTTATTCCGAATTAGAACTGTAACTTTTAGATCTGGTCTATCCTTTTCCATAACTATTTTGAAACAAATACAGTTATGGTCACTGGCCCAAAAGTGCTCCCCCACTGACACCACAGTCATTTGCCCTGCCTTATTTCCCAAGAGAAGGTCAAGTATCATTCATACTCTAGTAGGTATATCCACAGACTGAATCAGAACATTTTCTTGTGCACACTTAACAAATTCCTCTCCATCCAATCCCTTAACACTATGGTAGTCCCAGTCTAGGTTTGGAAAGTTAAAATTCCCCACCATTGCAACCCTGTTATTCCTCTACAGATATCTGAGATCTCCTTACAAATTTGCTACTCAATTTCCTGCTGACTATTGGGGTGAGGAGGGGGAGGAGCTGTAATACAATTCCAACAAGGTGATCGTCCCTTTCTTGTTTCTCAGTTCCACCCAAAAAATGTCACTGGACAATCTCCCAGGTGTATCTTTCCTAACTACAGGATAGTTCAACCACATTTGGAATACCGCGTACAGTTCTGGTCGCCACATTCCCAAAAGGATGTGGATGCTTTGGAGAGGCTGCAGAGGAGGTTCACCGGGAAGCCTGGTATGGAGTGCGCTAGCTATGAAGAGAGGTTGAGTAGGTTAGGATTATTTACATTAGAAAGACGGAGGTTGAGCGGGGACCTGATTGAGGTCTACAAAATCATGAGAGGTATAGACAGGGTGGATAGCAAGAAGCTTTTTTCCCAGAGTGGGGGACTCAATTACTAGGGGTCATGATTTCAAGTGAGAGGGGAAAAGTTTAAGGGAGATATGTGTGGAAAGTTCTTTACGCAGAGGGTGGTGGATGCCTGGAACGCGTTGCCAGCAGAGGTGTTAGAGGCGGGCATGATAGCATCATTTAAGATGTATTTAGATAGATACATGAATGGGCAGGGAGCAGAGGGATACAGATCCTTGGAAAATAGGCGACATGTTTAGATAGAGGATCTGGATTGGCACAGGCTTGGAGGGCCGAAGGGCCTGTTCCTGTGCTGTAATTTTCTTTGTTCTTTGATATTCCTGGGAGATTGTCCAGTGAAATTATGTTCCATTAGATCATGGTCATTCAGCTGCCCTGATAGCCTTCCTGAACAAAATTCCAAGAATTGGCATCCTATATCTGAGTTTAGTTTCTCTGTGCCTGGTCTGCATGTTCAAGTATGGAAATAGGAGTGTTGTTGTCAGATTCCAGCCCTAGGCGATTGTCTCTGTGGAGTTTGCACATTCTACCCGTGTCTGTGTGGGTTTCCTCTGGGTGCTCCAGTTTCCTCCCACAGCCCAAAGATATGCAGGTTAGGGTGGATTGGTCATGCTAAATTCCCCATAGTCTCCAGGGATATGCAGGCTAGGTGGATTAGCCATGGGAGATGCAGGGTTACAGAGATAGGGTAGGGGGCTGGGTCTTGGTGGGATGCTCTTCAGAGGGTTGGTATGGATTCGATGGACCAAATGGCCTGCTTCCACACTGTAGGGATTCTATGAAAAGAAAGGAGCACTCTAGTTGGACCACCATCTTCCATCAGTATGACATTAACTTATCCCTGAAATCTCTATAGACATATTTCTTTTACTTATTAATGGGTTATGGGTGTTGCTGGCTCGCCCAGTAAAAGGGAGAGAGATTGTAAGAGAGAGAGATGTGAGATTGCAAGGTTTAGGGAGGAAATTCCAGAGTTTCAAGTCCAGAAAGCTGGCATATTCAACTGTGCAAATTGAAGAACAGAGTTCTGGGAAGGTTAAAGAGACTAGAGGAGGTGACAGAGATAGGGAGGGGGTGTAGGGGGCTAGAGGAGGTGACAGACATAAGGAGGGGGTGTAGGGGCTGGAGGAGGTGACAGAGATAGGGAGGGGGTGTAGGGGCTGGAGGAGATGACAGTGAAAGGGAGGGTGTGTAGATGTGGGAGGAGTTGACAGAGATAGGGAGGGGGTGTAGGGGCTGGAGGAGATGACAGTGGTAGGGAGGGAGTGTAGGGGCTGGAGGAGATAACAGTGATAGGGAGGGGGTGTAGATGCGGGAGGAGGTGACAGAGATGGGGAAGGGGTGTAGGATGCAGAAAAGGTGACAGAGATAGGGAGAGGCTGGAGGAGCTGGCAGAGTAAGGAGTGTAGAGTGGGTTAAAGTCAATCAGCCATAGACGCTAGATACAGTGGTACCGAGGAGCTAAACGCTAGTTCCAGCTCCTGACTCCTTGTCATGTTGCTTTGCCATGTCCGACTGTGATCTGACTGCCCAGATCATGTTGAGAATTCACAAACCAGTTCCTCCATAGCCAGATTTTTCCTGTGCCTGAGAAGGCATAAGATGTGGGATTGAGTCACTTAGGCCCAACACTGTTCTCAGGCTGCGACATCAGGTATCCTCATAATGGTAAGGGCTGTTGGCAGCCAATCTGGGAGATGGGGAGTGTCTGGGTGACAGACAGCTGGATTTTATGGGTACGACTGCTTAAATATCCGACAACAGAATGTGAAGAATTTAGTGAGGAGGACATCTGTTAAGGTCCTTGAGTGCATGTGATGGGGAGAGATTGTGCATTACAGTCGACCTGACAGGAAAGAAAAGTCAGAATGCAACAGCCCCTTTTTAATCAGTAATTTCCCGCTGCCAACACTTTGGACGCCTTGAGGGTTGTCATGATTCAAATACAAGTTTTACTTTCCCTTTGTATGTTATTTGGAGGCGTTGAGGAGATCCTGGATACCTTTATTTTGTTGATGTACAAATCCCCCTTTGATAAAGTACAAAGCAGTTCTAAGACCTGGCTTTGTACAGTGCTGTCTTGCTTTTTTTTACCGTAACCGTATGGACTAATTCGATTAGAGCTGAGTTTCTCTTTAATATTTTCAATTTCAAAGGAGTTCCTGATCTGGAGATTAAATCCATGCACATGTCAGTCCTTGTAGATTCAATGGACTGGGATAAATTACAGCCAACTTCACAAAGCTGAGCTGCCCTTGTACTCTCAGGAGGGCAAAGCACATCTGGGCAACATGGGTACTGTGGATTGCTGATCAAAACAACAAATTATATAAAAAGCAAGCTGAACATGGTCCAGCAATGGTCTGGCATCATGTTAGGGTCATACATTTTCTTGCACTTTTCAGTTGTTTGGGACTTTTTTTTTTACATGGGTCTGTTGGCCACCACAGGCGAAGTGGATACTTACAAAGAATATTCTCAAATCCCCCCAGAAAGCACACGACTAGAGACAGAGGAGTGTTGATGCTTTCAAATCTGGGATTGGGAGGGGACTAAAGAAAGGCACTGGTCCCAAATAGACAGGAGATTTGTTTTGATTCATTTCTCTCAACGGGATATAGTTGGATCCCCAGGCACATCTGTCACAAGGACAGGGGAGCTCTCTCTTGTGTCCTCAGTCAGAATTTACAGAATTCATCCCTCAAGCCGACCCATCAAAAACAGATTAACTGAATCATAGATAACAAGCAGGGGGCTGGATGAACACAGCAGGTCAAGCAGCATCATAGGAGCAGGAAAACTTGA
>JAHRHZ010000179.1:443349-519353 GCA_024137785.1 Ginglymostoma cirratum | reverse complement strand
GATGAACACAGCAGGTCAAGCAGCATCATAGGAGCAGGAAAACTTGAGGGTTTAGGCCCGAAACGTCAAGTTTTCCTGCTCCTATGATGCTGCTTGACCTGCTGTGTTCATCCAGCCCCCTGCTTGTTATCTCAGATTCTCCAGCATCTGCAGTACCTTTTATCTCTTAACTGAATCATAGAATCCCTACAGCATGGAAGCAGGCCATTTGGCCCATCAAGTTCTCACCAACCCTCCGAAGAGCATCCCACCCAAACCCAATCCCACTACCCTAATTCTGTAACCCTGAATTTCCCATGGCTAATTCACTAGATACTGTGGGGCAATTTAGCATGGCCAATCCATCCTAACCTGCACATCTTTGGACTGTGGTAGCAAACCAGAGCACCCAGAGGAAACCCACGCAGACACGGGGAGAATGTGCAAATTCCGTACAGACAGTCGCCCGAGGGTGGAATCGAACCTGGATCCCTGGTGCTGTGAGGCAGCAGTGCTAACGCTCCCCTAATTCTTTGTGAGATTGCCAATGCATTTCAGATATGTATTGGAGCAGTTTGAGATGGGATTAAACTTTGATTTTAACTGCAATACTTATCTCTTAGCTGTTCGGATGTATGTAATGGATTCTGAAGGGATAGACTTATCATATTATCCTTCCGCTGGGGACTGGTTGAGCAGGAAATAGGTTTTAATAAAAACTGTTTATGCAGGAAAGATTCTGTCAGTGAAATGTTGTGTGATTCAGTTTCCTGCTGTGCTGAGAGAGGAGCCACTGATCAGTCAGTCTGCTACCTACTCTCAGGGTGGCACAGGGAAGAGACTGGTACGGGGGTTGGGGGTGGTCGGCTGCAGAGGAAGAGGGGGCATTAGGATCAAGATTAGGTCTGGACTTGATGAATTGCTTTATGGCCAATGTCAATTCACTGAAACCCTTGACTGGACATCTCCACTGTCAGAGAACAAGAATTGAAGGGGTAAAGGAAGTAGGCGTCCTCCTGAAACAAATACTTTCCAATCGTCTTGAAAGATGACTCAAAGGGAGAAATGAAGAGTCTCGGAGCCTCAGAAGGATTGAGTCTCCTGTAAGCTGCATCCCCATAATCAGATGCTGCCAGTTCTGCTGAGCTTTTCCAGCAATTTCTATTTTTGTTTCTGATTTTCAGTCCTTTTGTTTTTTATCTCCATAATCTTTTGTGTGCTATTTTAGAAATCCCTGCACATGGGGAGCTACTGAAAAATGCCTGGGAGGGTGTCAGCAAGTATATCTGGGGAATATTTCGAAGGAAATGAGGCAGCAAAACCTCCTCCTTGACGACCCTAAGGTTTACATTAGAGAGGGTGCACTAAAGAATCCAAACACGGATAGATAGGGGAATTTGGTTCTGCTTTCCCTGAAGAAGAGACAGTGCGAGAAGATTTAATTGAGATGTTCAAAATCACAAGAGCTCTGGACAAGAGTACATAAGGAAGGAAAAAGAAATGTTCCCATTGTTAGAAAGATAATTAAGGTAACTAACAAAGAAGGAATGGGAACATGGGGAACAGCCCTTCTTATGCAGTGAGGGATTAGGATCTGGACTGTGCTGCTTGAGAACGTGGTGGGGGAAGGTTGAATCGAGAGGGATTCAGCTAGTTTAGTTGGGAAGGAAAAACTTGTGGGGAAAGGGCAGAGGTGTGGCATGAGGTAGGTTCTTTCTATGGTGGGGTTTGGGGTGGAGGAACAGCATGGACACAACTGCCTGAATGGCCACCTTCAGTGGCAGGACCTTTGGTACTCAAATCGCTGGTGTGTAACCTAACACCATCCACGGTGCAGCAGGATCTTGCTGAGCGTTTCTGATGAAGGGTCTAGGCCCGAAACGTCAGCCTTCCTGCTCCTCTCATGCTGATTGGCTTGCTGTGTTCATCCAGCTCTGCACCTTGTTATCTCAGGATCTTGCTGAGCATTGTGGTGGTTCTGTCTGGGCTGTGGCTCCACAGGTGGGTCTGCTCGTTCTCAGTCGGGACGAGGTGCCACCCAAGCTACAAGGAATGAACTGGCCCCCCTGGAGCCCCCTCAGGTTTGCATTAGGTGGTCACCTCAAGGCTGGTACTCCAGAATGACTAGCTGAGGCAGTGTTGTTGTTGTTGGAAGGTCGTCCCACTGAGTCCATTAAGAACAGGAAGCAGCCATTCAGCCCTTTGGGCCTGTACTACCAAGTAGTTGAATTGTGTGTGTGAGCGTAGCTAGGAGGCCTTGGGAAGACCCTGTCAGCTCGAGTGATATAGCGGTTGAACATCAGGACAAGTGGAAACAGCTAGCGATCTGACAGAGCCAGGCCACTAAAGGGAATGAGCAGTGACAGCTGGTGAGAAAGGGAATCCTGACATGCTGGAGTCAGTTTGAATGACATTCTGTACCTCCCCAGAACAACAGGGATATTAACCGAATGGAACTTGTGCTTATTTGAAGTGGCTGTTGCTGGGTGGGATGGATCAGTAACTTTAAAGGCTCCATTCTAAATTTGCTTGCATCTTAACTGGGATCTCCTTTTAAAACAAAAGATATTTTTGACTGCCACTTACTAACCATCAGAGTTGTCACTTCCCAGTCCTTATGGGACTCATTGTCTCGCTTCCACTTCTTTTCAATTGTTAATTCTTCCAGTGAGGTCCTCTGAGTGCTTTGCATATTGGGAGAAAGGAGAGCACTATTTCTCAGTGTTTACTGAGCGATGATCGGCTACTTTTGGGGGGGTTTGTGCGTGTGTGTGTGTGTGTGTGTGTGTGTGTGTGTGTGTGTGTGTGTGTAAGTAAGTAACGCAGTGACAGCCAAGCTCTGTGTGTGTGTGTGTGCGTGTGTGCATGCACATGGGCACTGGTGTTGCTGCCAATCTATGTGCAGGCACCTGAGCACTGTGGAGCCAGTCAGCCTCTGTATAGACATGGACATGGACATTGGGCTGTCAGCCAAGCTGTGTACAGGCACATGGGTACAGGTGTGCCAGCTGCATTGTGTGTGGGCATTGGGGTGCCAGCAGCTTTGTTTAGGGGGTTAAAACGACTGATTGAGTCCAGAATGGGGCTGAGTGTACATGGATAGTGTGAAGATTGTGATGAAGTGGTGAGCAGCTTTATCGCACTCTGATCTGAAAACGCTGGTTATGACATTGTCTTCCGACTGTCTTTCAGGGCTCTATGTATTCGCTCACCCTGAAATGCCTTATCAGCCTATCCACATTGATCCTGCTGGGACTCATCATCGCCTACCATGCCAGGGAAATCCAGGTAGGCACTAACTGCTGGGAGTTCATGGTCCTTTTTCATCACTGAATTTGAGATGGTCTGTTGACCTGGCATGGATTTTAATCCTGAAAAGTGTGAGGTGCTGCATTTTGGGAAGACTGAAAAGGCAAGGAAATACATGTTGGGTAGTGGGACCCTAGGGAGTACAGAGTCTCAGAGGGATCTTGGTGTGCGAGCCCCACAGATCCTTGAAAGCAGCAAGACAGGCAGATAAGGTGGTTAGGCAGCGTATGGGATACTTGCCTTTATTAATCAAGGCACTGAATACAAGAGCTAAGCAGGTTGGACAGACGAGCTCTATATAACATTAGTTGGACCACAGCTGGAGTACTGTGTGCAGTTCTGGTCCCCACACTATAGGAAAGATGTGATTGCACTGGAGAGGGTATGGAGGAGATTCACCAGGGTATTGCCTGGGCTGGAGGGATTCTGCGATGAAGAGAGATAAGGCTGGGATTGTTTTCATTACAGTAGAGAAGGCTGGCGGAAGGGATCTGATTGAGGGGTGTAAAATTATTTTAAGATAAGGTACAGGAGGTTTAGAAGGGATAGGAGGAGAAGGTGTTCACCCAGATAGTGATGGGTATCTGAAACTCACTGCCCGAAAGAGGTGGAAACCCTCAAGATATGTCAAAAATATTTGAATGAACACTTTGAAATACCATCGCACACAAGGCTGTAGGCCAGGTCCTGGGAACTGGGATTAGAATAGGTGGATGTTTGATGACTGGTGCGGACACATTGGACCAAATGGCCTCTTCCTGTGCTGCAAAAACTCCATGACACTCCAACTAGGCCAGGCGCCCTCCAAAGGTCCCCCTGCCCAAACCCTGAATCCAGATCTTTTCCTAGTCCCTTTCCCTACCTGCCTCATGTTCTTGCTGAGTCCACCTTGTTCATGAGAGGCCCTATACTTACCACGCTGCTGGAAGCGCCTATCTACTCTTGCTGGTTTCCATGTTAACTACAGAACCCTCTCCTTGGGCTACTGCCTTTTTCTTTCCAAACTGCTGTCATTTCCCTCTCAAACAGCCCAACCTTTGAGGTCTATGAGTACGGGAATTTGAGAAGGCCCAAAGCTCTGATGCAATAAGACTGCTACCCAGCTCACCGTGGTGTATCTCTAGCCCACACTGGCGCCCAGTTTGGCAGTGCCTTGATGTTTAAATCCTCACCTTTCTTTTGAAATCCTTCTCCTGTTTCCATGTTGATAACCATCTTTAATTCTGGCCTGACACACACCGAATGGCTATGCCTTCAGCTTTCTGGGATCCTGAACTCTGCATCTTAAATCGCTCCAGTTCTTTTCTTTCTTTCTCTATCTTCTTTCTTTCTCTTTCCGTCATACTTTCTCCTCTCTATGTCCTAGATGCTCCTTTAAAAACTCTCCGTTTGATCGAGTTTTTGGCCATCTGTCCCAATGTGACTCGTCAAACTGTGTTTGAAGATGCTCCTGTGAAGAGCTTGGTTATATTATTGCTTTTAAGAGCCGCATAGATGCGAGGCATTGTTTGTATCTGCTGTCAGTATCAGACACTCCCGCAGCACGGGGTTAAACACACAGTAAAGTTTCCAAGAAGGGTCTAGACCCGAAACGTCAGATTTCCTGCTCCTCTGATGCTGCTTGGCCTCCTGTGTTCATCCAGCTCTTCACCTTGTTATATCAAAGTTTCCTTTACTCTTTTAAACTGAAAGTGAAGCTCTCTCAACATTGTCCCTCATCAAACATTCCCAGGAAAGGAACAGCGTGGAATTGGATACAAAGTAAAGCTTCCTCTACACTCTTCCCCCATCAAGCACTCCCAGGATAGGGACAGCATGGGGTTAAGTACAGCGTAATGCTCTCTACACCGTCCCTTCATCAAACGCTCCCAGGACAGCGACAGCACAGGGTTAGATACAGTGTAAAGCTCCCTGTACATCTGGTTTTGGAATGTTCGTTGGGGGATAAGGGCACTTGTGGTTTTGTTAGAAATAGTGTGGAATGATCTTTTTGGACCCAGTTGGGAGTGTTTCTTGCCTTGATCTGAGGATGGTGTGCTTGACAATGCAGCAATCCCTAACGTCTGCCCAGAGTTTGCAGTCTATGTGTTAGTCAGGTGCCATCACCTCCTGACTCAGAGTGGAGAGAGTGATCCATTAAACCACATCTGAAAAGAAGCCACTGGTGTGGGAAGTGAGCTGGTCGGCAGCAATCTGGAGCAGGGTAGTGGATTGGAGTGATCTGGCAGATTGGAATGTGTACTCATGGGTGGAAAGTGAGTTGGCCAAATTCTTTGCTTGGTTGCAGTGGGCATGCTTCCAGAACTATCGGCATGGCTCAGAAGGAATTTTGCAGGGAACAGGCTTTCAAAGTGGGGTGTTCAGTCCCTGATAGTGTGAGGATCGCATATCTGAGCTCTCGGTTTAGCTTGTGTTCGTTCAGACATAGGATGAGGTGTCACTGGATTGGGCTAGCATTTATCACCCATCTTTAATTGCTCCTGAGAAGGTGGGGGTGAGCTGCCTTCTTAAACCACTGTAGTCCATGTGGTGTAGACAGACTCACAATGTCATTAAGGGAGGGAGTTCCAGGATTTTGAACCGGTGACATTGAAGGAACAGCAGCTTTAGTTTCAAATCACAACGGTGAGTGGCTTGGAGGGGAACATGTGAGCGTTCCCATATCTTTGCTGCGCTTGTCTTTCACGGTGATAGAGGTCATGGGTTTGGAAGGTGTTGTTGAAGGAGCACTGAAAGTTACTGCAGTGCAACTTGTAGATGGTACACACCACTGCTACTCTGCACTGGTGGTGGAGACAGTAGATGTTGAAGGTAGTGGATTGGGTGCCAGTCATGTGGACTGCTTTGTCCCTGATGATGTCGAGCTCTTTGAGTGTTGTTGGAGCTGCCCCCATCTAGGCAAGTGGGGAGTATTCCATCACACCCCTGACTTGTGCCTTGTCAATGGTGGACAGGCTTTGAGAGATGAGTTACTCGTTGCAGGATTCCCAGCTTCTGACCTGCTCGTGTAGTCACTGTATTGACATGGCTGGCCCAGTTCACATTCTGGTCAATGGTAACCCCCAGTATATTGATATAGGGGTGATTTAGTGATGGTAATGCCATTGTATGTCAAGTGGTGATACTTAGATTCTCTGTTGTTGGAAATGATCATTGCCTGACATTTTTGTGGCAGAAGTGTTACTTGCCTGGATATTGTCCAGATCTTGTTGCATTTGAACATAGACTGCTCCAGTACCTGAGGAATGGCGAATGGTGCTGAACATTGTGCAATCATCAGTGAACGTTCCCACTTCTGATGTTATGATGGAGGGAAAGTCATTGATGAAGCAGCTGAAGATGGTTGGGCCTCTAGGACACTACCCTGAGGAACTCCTGCAGAGATGTCCTGCAGCTGAGATGACTGACCTCCAACAACCACAACTATCTTCTTTTGTGTTAGGTATAACTCCAATCCAGCAGAGTTTTCCCTCAGATTCCCACTAATTGTAGTGTTGCTAGGCACCATTATGCTATTCTAAATCAAATGCCATCCTAATGTCCAGGGAGTTCAACTCCTGGTCCATTGAGGTCAGGAACTGAATGGTCCTGGCAGAACTCAAATTGAGTAACAGTGAGCAGACTGTTGCTAAACAAGTGCTGCTTGATAGCACTGTCAATGTACACTCCTCTTCCCATCATGCCGCACCCCCCCCCCCACAAAAAAAAGATAATGCTGAGGATCAAGGGTAGGCTGATAGTTGGTAATTGGTTGGGTTGAATTCGTCTTGCTTTTTATGATCAGGACATACCCGGGCAATTTTCCACATTGTCAGGTAGATGCCAGTGTTGGAATGCATAGAAAAGCTCGGCTAGGGGAGCAGCAAGCTCTGGAGCACAGGTCTTCAGTCCTATTGCCAAAATGTTGTCAGGGCCCATAGCCTTTGCAGTATCCAGTGTCCCCAACCGTTTCTTGATACCTCGTGGAATGAATTGAATTAGCTGATAGCTGGCATCTGTAATGCTGGGGACCACTGGAGGAGGTGAGATGGATCATCCACTCAGCAGGTCTGGCTGAAGATTGCGGCGAATGCTTCAGCCTTGTCTTTTGCACTGACGTGCTGGGCTCTTCCATCATTGAGGAAGAGGATATCGGTGGAGAATCCAATTCCTGTTAATTGTTCAGTTGTGCCCCCATCATTGACAACTGGATGTGACAGTGCCGTTCTGACAGCTTGGTTCTGATCTGTTCATTATGAGATCACTTAGCTCAGACTATCACTTGCTGCTTATGCTGTTTGGCAAGCAAGTAATCTTGTTTGGTAGCTTCACCAGGTTGGCACCTCATTTTTAGGTATGCCTGATGCTGCTGTTGGCATGCTGTTGAACCAGGGTTGATCCTCTGCTTGATGGTATTGGTTGTGTGAGGGATATGCCAGGCCATGAGGTTACAGACTGTGCTGGAGTACAATTCTGTTGCTGCTGTCCCTGTCCCTGGGAGAGTTTGATGAGGGGGCGCAGTGTAGAGGAAACTTTACTCTGTATTTAACTCCATGCTGTCCCTTTCCTGGGGCTGGGGTTGGTAGTTGCTGCACAGTATTGGGTTTATTACTCCCATAAACCAGGCCAACTTCTCTCCTGAGGAAAGGAAACTTGGTAGTCCCCAAGGGAGGATATTCTTCAATAATATCAATGCTCACAGTCAATCCGCGAGAAGAATACTTTAATATTTAATCTTTCTCTGCTGTTCCTGTGAAATATTTTATTAATGGAATAATAACTAAATTTCAATTCATCACCATTTTGGCGCAGTTTTGGTCACCTATCTTAGGGAAAGAATTCAATGCCCTTGAGGGCTCTGGGAAAGCACTGAAGATTGTTCCACGTAATAGGAATTCAGCTCTCTGGAAAAGTTTCATTGTTGATTTTTCTTTTATAAGGTGTAGACTTTAAACTGAAATGCTCAAGGTTGAATGGAGACTGCCTTGTTCAGTGTTCACCATTGTTTTCTTAAACCATCTGTCACTCTTTATTCCAGCATCCTCGCATTGTCAGAATCAGGTCATCTCCTCTCCCTCACCATCTCTCCCACTCCACTGTCAGTCCCCATCTGATTGTTTCTATCTCTGGCTGACCATCTCATTTCCATTTCTCAGTCCTTCTAAGTCTGTTTCCGTTTTCGCTCTTCCATCAAACATTCCCAGTACAAGGACAGCACAAGGTTAGATGCGGAGTAATGCCCTCTCTCCACTGTCCCCCCATCAAACACACCCAGGACAGGAAAGGCACAGGTTTAGATATAGAGTAAAGCACCTCTATACTGGCCCCGAGTCAACAGTCCCAGGACAAGGACAGCACGGGGTTAGATACAGGGTAAAGCTCTCTCCACACTGTCCCCCCTCCCATCAAATACTCCCATGACAGGAAAGGCACAGGTTTAGATATAGAGTAAAGCTCCCCCTGCACTGTCAACCATGAAACCATCCAGTATAAGGATTGCAAGGGGTTAGATACAGAACAAAAATCTCCTCTACTTTTTTAAACTGAATGTTAAGTTCCCTCGACACTGTCCCCATTAAACAGGGACAGCAAGACATTAGATACAAGTTAAAGCTGTCTTTACGCTGTCCCCATCAAACACTCCCAAGGACTCTGATTAAATGCTTACTTCTGGCTAAGGGATCTGTAGAGTGTGGGCAGGGTGTGCCTGACTCTGATTTGTATGATCCCTCTCCTCCCTTTCCAACTGGATCTCCTCACATCCCCAAGCAGATCCCATCACTGTGACAGATCTCAGTGTCAGAGTTATGCAGTGAGAACTCCACTCCCGACCTTTCCTGCCTCTGTTGTCAGGAAGCACCTGGGATATCAGGATCAGATTGTCACATCCCTATTGATTCAGCTGCTTCCTGTCCGGACACACATTGGGATGGGAGAGTGACAGTCACATACTGGCATCCTGGAACCTTCACTGATGTGCTTCTGTTTCAGATGTGGAATCATCTGATTTTTCTCTCCATGCCTCTCGACAACAATCTCCCCCTTAAGCAGACCCAATCTTTGGTATCCTGTAGCCACAATTTGTGATCAGTCAGCCATGAATCAATTTGGTACCTCTCTCTTTTGCCTTGGAGTCAGAAGATTGAGGAATCTATTTCCACGAGAGGAACCTGATAATCGAGGCTAACTCGAGTGCAGTACTACTGCACTGTCAGAAATTTGCCTTTAGAATGAGATTTTAAACTGAAGCTCCATTTGCCTTCTCATAATGACAGAGAAGATCCCACAGCTACTATTTTGAAGAAGACTGATGGATTCATCCTAGTGTTCCAGAATCATTATTTATCTCTCTAACAAGCATTACTAAAAACTAAAGATGATCTGTGTATTATTGCATTGCTGTAATGGGAGTGTGCCATGTGTAAATTGGCGGCCTGGTTCTCTACATTGCAATGGTAGCTACACTTAATAAATATTTAGTTCTTGGTAGAATACTTCAGTTATCCCAGCACTGTGACAAACAATCAATCTTTCAAACGGAACTTTTTCCACCTTCTTTAATCTCGATAATCACTTGCCCTCAATGGGATTTTGCTTTTCGTTGGGTTTCTGAACCGAACTGAACCTCTTTTCACTGTGAATACATGCTTTTTCTTCCATGTTCTCATTTATGTTTATAGATTCAAAGAGGCATACAGTGTTATACAGAGGCTGCACAGCCCATTAAGCCTTTGCTAACCATTCCAAAGGGCTGTCCAGTTTGATCCACTTATTCTGCACTTATCCTGTAGCCCTTCTTCAACACTGCAAAAAATAACTGAGGTGCAGTTCAGGACTGACCTCGAACTGAAGGATTTCATTACCCCTACCCTGATTAAACACTGTACAGCGACACAGTGAGTAACCCTTACCCTGCTGAATAAACACTGACCCTGTACAGTGACACAGTGAGTGACCCTTACCCTGCTGAATAAACACTGACCCTGTACAGTTACACAGCGAGTGACCCAGGTTAGTATTGAGGTTCAATGTTACAATGCTGAAATTGGCTGTTCTGTTCTACTTTTTGCCAGGAGTGGTGATTTTTGTTCTTATTTGCTTTTTATTGACTATTTTTGTCCTTGGCTGCTTTGTTGAGAGGCTTGTGTGGGCTCCAATCCTTTTATTGTGGTGATTGATCGAAGTTATGGGGATCACAGAATTTGCAAGCTGTAAGACTTGTTACAGAAAGTAATATACAAAGAGAGCTCAATGATTTTTTTTTCCCATTCATTCTTGGTACGTGAGCATTTATTGAACAGCAACAACTCACTGAATTTCCTCAGACAGCACCTTCCAAATCTGTGGCTTCTACTACCCAGAAGGATAAGGGCAGCAGGTACGTGGGAACGCCACCATCTGCAAGTTCTGTTTGGAGCTGCTCAGCATCCTCGCTCGGAACTATCTTACCAGTCACTGCCCTGGAGAGGATGGTGGTGAGCTGCCTTTCTAAAGTTTGTGTCACGTTGAAAGGGAGGTGTTGCAGGATTTTGACCCAGCCACACTGAAGGAATGGCTGATTGGTTCCTAGTCAGGACAGTGCGTGGGCCTTGGAGAAGGATCTTGCAGAGGTTGGTCTTCCCATGTACCTGCTGCCCTTGTCCCTCTAGGTGGTAGAGGCTGCAGATTTGGAAAATTCTATTGGAGAAGAATAGGTGGGTTGCTGCAGTTTATACGTAAATGCAGACAAAGTAAGAAGCAGGAGTATGATGCTGAGCCTTTTGAGCCTGTTCTGCTCTTTACTAAGATTACGGTTGATTTGCTCACTACATATACCTGCCTACTAACAGCACCTCCCCATGACCTTTCAACTCTGTATATAGCAAGAATCTACCTACCTGTGCCTTGGATAGATTCAATGATTCTGCTTCCACTGCCTTTTGAGGGAGAGAATTCCAAATATGTCTTATAGATGGCACATAGAGCTGCTACGGGAGTTGATGTATAAGGTAGTGAATGGAGTGGCGATCAAACAGGCCGCTCTCTTGAATGGTATTGAGCTTCTACAGTAGTGTTGGAGCTGTACCCACTCAGGTAACCTGACTTCTGCCTTTGTAGATGGTGGACAGGCTTTGGGAAAGTACAAATGTCTGGCTCTGATAGCACTCGTATCCAATGTATGTACGTCTCGTCCTCTTGCTTAGAATGTGCTGATACCAACTGTAAATGAGATCAAAGAGAAACAGAACATGCATTTCTATAGCACCTGCCACGACCTCAGCATCAAAGTACTTTACAACTTGGAGTGCAAGCGATGTAGTAATGGAGCAAATTTGGGGGCCAATCTGTGAACAGCAAACTCCCACAAATGGCATAGACTTCTTGGTGTGTTTTAATGATGCTTTCTAGTTGGATGGTAAATATTGCCTCTGTGGGGCTCTGCAGTTCTCCAAAATAGTGCCATGGGATCTTTGTCTGCTCAGCTGAGAGGGAAGACAAGGAGTTGGTTGAAAGCCTCACCTGTAAAATGTCAGCTGTATTGACATAGCACTCCCTCAATGCTGACCCTCTGACAGTGCCCATTACCTCAGCTTTGGTGTTCCCTCGGTGCTGACCCTTTGACAGTATCAGTTCTCTCAGCGCTGACCCTCTGACAGTGCAGCACTCACTCAGCACTGACCCTCTAACGGTGCCAGCTCCCTCAGCACTGACCCTCCGACAGTGCGACGCTCCATCAGTGTTGACCCCCTGTCAGTGCTCATTCCCTTGGCACAGACCCTCCGACAGTGCAACGCTCCCTCAGTATTGATCCCCTGACAGTGCCTGCTCCCTCAGCACTGACCCCTTGACAGTGCGGCGCTCCCTCAGTGCTGACCCTCTGACAGTGCCCACTCCCTCAGCACTAACCCTCCGACAGTGCGACCCTCCTTCAGTGTTGACCCCCTGACAGTGCCCATTCCCTTGGCATGGACCCTCTGACACTGAGGCACTCTCACGGTACTGCCCCTCTGAGTGTAGTGCTCCTTGAGCACTGATCTTCCTCCAATTTGGTGCTCCCTCAGGATCACATTGGTTGTCTCAAAATGGAGTTGGGTTTGTGAACCCACAGCTCTGTGGTTTTGAGACAAGCGTACAGTTTGCTGTTTCAGGACTGACACTTGTTAAAGATGAGAACCTCCCTGGTCTGTGTGTCCGCTAGCAATCAGGAGTGAGGCACAAGACTCATTTCCATTCCAGTCTTTTGCCTGTGATGAGCAGGGGAGGAGGGAAAACATTTTGCACCCATTGGCAATGGTCATAAATTCAGCTTGGAAATCAATGTTAGGAGAGGGACAGAGTGGAGCTCAGTCTGAATTCTTTTTCCTTAGTGGTAATAATTGCTGCCTCGATTGGTTTCCAGTGCTCAGTAACCATGACAACCATAACTCTTACCTCCTAGACCGCAGCTGCTGCAACAGTTTCTGTGGGTTTTTAGCTGTGCTGAAGTCGGGAGAGATCGAATTAACAGGCTGAAACCCTGCTCCTGCTTCAAGGACTGTTTGCAGAATGCTCCAACTCAAGGTGCAAAGCCATATCTCTTGAATGTGCACGTTCTCAGGGCAGCAGAGCCTTCAGTGCTGGATCCTCTGGGAATTCCAATTTAATCTCTATATCACTGCTGCAAGCTAATAAAAATGGAAAGCTGGAGTTTCAGGGGGTGTGTGGGTGTTGTATTATAGGAGTCATAAATTGTCAACTGGTAGCACACAGTTTGAACCTTGCTGAAAAAAAGAGATGCTGTTGAGGCTTTCCATCTCGTAGTCATCAGGATAAATGCAAGAATGCCAAATTTTACAACTGTCACACCAATTTATACCACAGGAGAGTTTCTGTGGATGAGGTTTATAAAATCAAGAGGGGCATGGGTAAGGAGAATAGCCAAGGTCTTTCTCCCAGGGTAGGGAAATTCAAAACTAGAGGACATAGGATTAATGCAAGAGGGGAAAGATTTAAAAGGGACTTGAGGGGCAGCTTTTCCACACAGAGTGGTGCATGCATGGAACAAGCTGCCAGAGGAAGTGGTTGATGCAGGTACAGTTACAACATTTAATAGACATTTGGACAGGTACATGAATAGGAAAGGTTAGAGGGTACAAGCCAAATGCAGGCAAATGGGACTAGTTTAGTTTGGGAAACCTGGTTGATGTGAATGAGTTGGGCCGAAGGGTCTGTTTCTGTGCTGTATGACTCTCTGAGTGCAAGATGAAGAGTTTCAGCAGCAGGTCCTTTGCAGCACTGTTTGACTGTTAAATTGTTTAAAATATGTCTGCTTCCCAAAATTACTTGAAATAAATCTATTTGTCTTAAAGGATATGCGATATAGGTCAGGTGCAAGGTTGAGATTGGCAATCAAGTATCATCTAATGTGGTTGTAAAGAGTTTACATGCTTTCCAATTGGCCGTAAGGTCAGGATACTGTGAGGCTGGACATGTTGAGCTGCCAGTGGTGGGAAATTAAGGGGTTTGGGCAGTTGTACCTCCCAGAGTGTATCTGAGCAGAACTGGCAACTGCGGGAATAGCACCAGATATTTCTGTCTTGCTGCGAAATGGCAATGTTTTGTCTTTGAAAGTTTGGCCCTTGGCCCCAGGGTGCCAACATCTTCCTCTCACCCCTGATGGTGCCCTGCTGCAGTCCTAACCTAGAAACTGGCAGTGAACATTTGGTGGAACGCAGGCTGTTCCTGCAGTCTCGTCGCATCAGTCCCTTTTGAATTGCCCCTTCTCCCAGTGCAAATATCAGTTCAAGCCCATAAGCTGCCCTTACTCCAGCACCACAACAACTTCTGTAACCACATTCAGCCCACAATCTCTAATTCTGGCTTCTCTATAGCCATGTCGTTTGCCCGATGTTCTAGAATTCTCTCTCTAAATCTAACCCCCTCTCTTTCCATATTGAAAAACTACCTCTCTGACTAAGGTGTTACAATCATAGAATCCCTACAGTGCAGAGAGAGGCCATTTGGCCCATCGAGTTTGCACCAACCCTCTGAACAGCATCCTTTTTAGACCCATCCCATCCCTGTAACTCCACATGGAGTTTTACCCCATGGCTAATCCACCTAGACTGCACATTCTTGGATACTACAGGGCAATTTAGCATGGCCAATCCACCCTAACCTGCACATCTTTGGACTGTGAGAAGAAACCCACAGCACCCGGAGGAAACCCATGCAGACAGGGGGAGAAAGTGCAAACCCCACACAGACAGACGCCCAAGGGTGGAATCGAACCTGGGTCGCTGGCAACCCTGTTAGCTGTGGCTCATTGAGCAATATTCTCAATTTTCAGCAAGAAGGTGGTTCGTTTAAGTAACAATTTGGAATTCATGAACATACAGTCTAGTTAAAACTCCATCACAGTGATGCCACTGGGATTAGTTGTTAAAGTGAGATCCCAGCTGTCATCTTGTGTGAAAAGGGAAGATCCCATTGAAAGAGCAGGGAAAGTTCCTCTGTGTGGCCTAACCAACTTTTAACACTCAAGCAATGTCTAAGTTGAAAATTACAAGGTCAGAGCCACATTGCTGCCTGTGGGAACTTACTGTGTGCGAATTGGCTGCCGTGTTTCCTATTTCTGAAGAGAAGCCTCGATGGGGGTGGTTTCATTTGGCTCAGCCTGCCCTGGTTTCTTATCGAAGCGAACACATCATTCTGTAAACACCCAGTCCCACTGCCACTGAGTCACTACAGCAACAAACTATTCCGGATCAGGATGGGAATGGCAGCCATTCCCAGTACCTTGGAGCCGTTCTGACGTCTGATAGGCATTCTGGAAAGGACAGCGTTAAAAACGAAGCCCCGGTGCCATTTCGGATTTAAACAGTTTAGATCGAGTCTCGCAAATAGAATCCCCTCACTGGGGAAATTGTCCGTTTTTAAAAGTGTTGAATGAGTGTTCAGACAAAGATACCCTTCACTGCACATGTGGCACTCAATGGCCTCCACCAGGAAGCTAATTAGCTATTACTGGACTTCGATGTTGTTTCCCAGGCAACAGGAACAGCACACTACTGTTCCCTGCTCAAAGAATTTTTGTGATGCTCAGTCTCTCACTGTGTCCCGTCTTTACATTTCACGCTTTCTCTGCCTTCCCTCACTGTTTCTCCATATTTATCTGTCTGTGCTCTACCATTTCTCATGAATGTAAATGAGGTGAGTCAGGCTGTTAACAAAGGGACTAACAAACTTTAGTCACTGTCAACTGGCTGCTGCCTCGCCAGAATCTCACTGCAGCACCCGTGATGGATCGAGCTGTCCTGATATCGAGTTGGACCGTGCCACATTTCTCAGCCAATTCTGCCACAAATCTTGGCAAAACCTGCATTGCTCAGAACCCTACTGTATTCTGCCCTAGTCTTTCTTGCTCTCCACTTCTTGCTGTTGCTCCCTCTTCTTTGCCGTTTCTCTCCCATTCACTCTGTCTCTCGTTGTCCATTTCTCTCATCTGCTCTTTCCGTCACTGGCTATCTCTCTCGCCATTTTTGCCTCATTCTGCCAGTTGCTTCTCTCTCTCTCTCCATTTTCCTCTCCTCCTGTGCCTGTCTCTTCTCCTGCTTTCCTCATGTTTTGCCTCTCCTTACTTTTTTTCCTCTGTCGCCCAATCTCTATCCTGTACAGTCACTGAGAATGCTGCAGCTTCACTCTTATCTGCTTCAAACAGCAACTTGCGCCCCCCCCCCCCCCCCACCACTGGCCCCCAATCAGCTTTCAATATCCTGCTTTATCTGTGATCTTCTTTGAAGTATGCTTAAGTTAATTCATGTCCCCTGAGCATCGCACACCGTGTCCTCAGCACCAACTACTGGATTACTGAAGGGCACCACTACCTTGGATTCAAACTTGTCACTAAATGTCAAGTTAAATGACTGAAAAATTAAACTCCCTGCAGATTACCGAGATTCAGGCAGTCTTTCCAATGATCTGCCTTGAATGGCTGTAGTTCTGGAATGACTCTATCCACACTGAGCCCTTTCTAGATATGGCTTGCTCTTTCTCTCATACATTCATCCTCTACCAGCCCTTTCTCAGTTTGTACTGTGATAACAAGGTGTAGAGCTGGATGATCACAGCAGGTCAAGCAGCAGCAGAGGAGCAGGAAGGCTGATGTTTCGGGCCTAGACCCTTCTTCAGAAAAACTCTTTTCTGAAGAACGTCAGCTTTCCTGCTCCTCTGATGCTGCTTGGCCTGCTGTGTTCACCCAGCCCTACACCTTATTATCTCAGATTCTCCAGCATCTGCAGTTCCTAATATCTCAGTTTGTACTGTGTCCACTCCCCCATCCTGGGATCTTAGATGCATTTAAATCTTTCTGCACACTGAAGGTAAAAGTAAAATTGTCATAGTCTTACCAGACCATAGGATTGCTCTTTCATTAGAGAGAGAGAGAGAAAGAGACTGACAGAGAAGACTAGTGATGGTTTAACCTGAGGGTCAGCACGTTTCAGGTGAGGGGTGAGATTGAGAAGAAGGTCCCTTCATGGTAACCTCTGCTGGTGTCACTGTGATCACAAACCAGCCATTCAGCCAACTGAGCTATAACCAACAGTGGGTCGTGAGGTTAAATCCCTTCTCAGAAACTTTTGCACAAATTCTAAGCTGGTGCTCCCAATGCAGTAACGGTACTTAAGGAACGCTGCACTGTCGGAGGTGCCGTCTGTTGGGATAAGAAGTTAAACATAACACAGAGTCGCAGAGGTATACAGCATGGAAACCTTTGGCTCAACATGCTCTATCTCTCTTGTGGCTGCTGTCTCAGGTGGGTGTGAGAGATCCCTCTAAGAAAAAGAAGCTCTCCCCTGCTTATCCCTCAAAGCAGCTAGAAAGAAAGATGATCTGGTCTGCCATTTCCCAGCAAAGTGACGGAATGGTGGCTGCCAGGAATCTTGTCTCTGTGTCTTCTGTTTAAAGTTGCTTTCCAGCCTGCACAATGTGTTTCTGGAGCCTAGCTGTAACCAAGAAAACCCTGACCGGTTGAGAATTGACAGACAAATGAATATTCATGGCCAGCACTGGCGCTGTCCCTGGCATGCTGTCCTCCCTCACTGTGCCCAGGCAGCAGAGAGTCGGCAAGGGAGAGTTCTCCTTTTGCGTCCCCCAAGCTCTCTGAGCCCCTCGCCCTCCCCACAATTTCTCCGTTCCTTCCTAATGAAGGGTGTAGTCTGCTCAGGTGAATGCAGCAACGCCATGGCCCACTCTGTGAGTGTTTAGTGGCGAGCAGTGTGGGCGGCTATTTGACATTGAGAGTAGGTGCTCTGATCTGGTCTCAAGTCACATTACTGTTTGTGTGAGCTGTCTGTGCACTTCCTGCAAAACAACAGTCCCCACACTTCAGAAAATATGAAATTGGCTGCAGAACACCAACAGGATGTTCCAACCTTGTAAACAGCACAATACAACTGAGTTAATACAGTGCGGAGCTGGATGAACACAGCAGGTCAGGCAGCATCAGAGGAGCAGGAAAGTCGACATTTCGGGTCAGGACCCTTCATCAGGACTGAGGTTCTCTCTTTGACCATTTCTGTTCTAGAATCCAACAGTGCAGAAAGATGCCATTCAGCCCATCAGGTCTGCACCAAACCTCTGAACAGCATCCCACCCAGATCCAGACTATCCCTGTAACCCTGCATTGTAACAAGGTCAGCTAAGTGGACCTTATTAGAATCTAAGTTCCCTGATTGGGACTGTTAGGCTGGTCCAATCAGGGAGCCCTGGTTGACAGATATAAACAGGAGAGTCAGATATCCTGTTCAGTCTGACAGCTGGCTCTGAAGGAAGTAGATCAGTGTCAAGGACTTGCTGCATGTAAATAAAGGGTGACTTGTTGACAGGATAGCAGCCTCTGAAATTATTTCAAGAGGAAACTGGAGCACTCAGCAGAAACCCACACAGACAATTGCATGAGGTTGGAATTGAACCCAAGTCTCTAGTGCTGTGAGACAGCAGTGCTGTCCCTTGCTTTTCTAATTTCACTGCACATTTTCCATTTCATATCACCTCCTTTCGATCCTGCCAGTGGGAACCTTTTGTATCAGGTTGAGTTATCGGAAGCTGACTGTATGAAAGTTGCCTGAGACGGGTAAGGATACTGGAATGTCAGCTTAGGACCTTGGCTTGTCCTTGATTTGTCACGTTTTTCAAATCAGTAAATCACCAACCAGTAATGCAGTGTAGTTTGGCCAGTGCATTCAGCAATCCTTCCCTTCTCTCGCTGTGAGATTCTGAACAGGGCAAAGGGCAGGAAGGAATAAGCAATAAACTGGCAGCTGACTGATGACCTTCCACCAGAGCAGACATTCCTGCTTCTTCTCATCACTCATCTGTCCAGAGAACAGTACAGCAAAGGAGGCGGCCACTCAACCTAACAGAGTGGTGCCAGATCTCCAGCTAGTTACTGATGGCAAAGGATGTTGGGATATAGCGTTGAGGTAGATTATCAGGTATGATCTAGAATGGTAGTCTCAAATGGCTGAAAGGCCTGCTGGCATATTCCTATTTATCCAATATCCTTTTGAAAGTTACCATTAAGCCTGTTCCATCATTCTTTCAAACACTATGTTCCAGATCATCACTCACTATATAAAAAAAAAATTCTCATCCACTCCTGGTTCTTTTGAGAATTATCTTGAATTTACGTCCTTAGGTTATTCACTGAAACATTTTCTCACTGTCTCCTCGACAAGAATCCAATGTAATAATTGAAAACCTGTTTTAAATCTCCCTGTAGCCTTTTTAAGAACAATTCCAACTTCTCCACGTATCCAAAGTCCCTCATCCCTGGTTTAATCTCCTCTGTACCCTCTTCAAAGCCTTGATGTTCTTTAGAAAGTGTGGTGACCAGAATGCAGTTGGGAAAAGGCCAGTGATTTGCAGAACATAACTGTAAAACAACTTCTTCCCATATTCTACAGAACTCTGTCCTGTCCTGTCTTGCAGCTTTTCATGATAGATAATGGAGCTGATGATTGGAGGATCGCTATGACCTACGAACGGATTTTCTTTATCAGCTTGGAGATGGTGGTGTGTGCCATTCACCCGGTGCCCGGGCGTTATATATTCCACTGGAAAGCCCGCCTGGCATTTTCCTACACGCTGTCCGAGACCTGGGCAGATGTGGACATCATCCTCTCCATTCCAATGTTCCTCCGGCTCTACCTCATTGCCCGGGTCATGCTGCTTCACAGCAAGCTCTTCACAGACGCCTCCTCGCGCAGCATCGGGGCGCTGAACAAAATCAATTTCAACACACGCTTCGTCATGAAGACTCTCATGACCATCTGCCCGGGCACAGTGCTCCTCGTCTTCAGCATTTCGTTGTGGATCATCGCCGCCTGGACCGTCCGTGTCTGTGAGAGGTAAGGGTGGCTTGTTGTCAGGGGTGGGGGTGCAGACATGGGCATGGACTTGGTCAGGTGGGTGACAGTCAGTGCTGAGGAAGGGACCTGATGCCCACGGAATCAACAGCATAGAAACAAGCCATTCAGTGCCTCATTCCACTCCACACGAGCGTCCTCCCTCTTTCTCCCACATCCCAGACTCCTCCATGTCCCTTTCTCCCCATCCTTCTATTCCTTTCTCTCCTGCACTAATCCAACACCTCCCTTCAATATACCTCTGCTATTCACCTTGACTGTCGTTGGTATGGGAGAGAGAGAGGAGAACAGTCTGCTAATGCCCCCCCAGTCTCTGGATAAAGATATTTCTCCTCATTCCCATTTGTTAAATATTGAAGGGGCTGTAAGTATGGTCTCCTAGATCATTCCTTTATATGGGCTTTCTCTCCCACTATATCATTCCGCATTTTTACTGAAGTCATTTTGCAACAGGCCATTTCACCACTCTGCTTCGGTCTAGAGCTTCTATCCCACACAAGCACCCCCCAACCTCTCTTTTCATCTCTCATTGAGCACCCTATCCTTCTATTCCTTTCTCGGCTGTGTGTTTATCCAGATTCCCCATTTATTGCCTCAGTTATTCCCATGGTAGCAACTCCCTCATTCTCCCCCACACCCTGCCAGAGTGGGTCCTCCATTCTCCCCCCATCCCGTGGGAGACAGTCACCCAATCTCCACCACTCTGCATGAAAGCAAATCTCCAATTCTCTCTATTCCCTGTGAATGAAACAGAGAGGGAATAATATAGTCAAAGTAGAGTGACTGACATGATGAGGGAGTGGAGATGCACATGCGCATGCGCACGCGCACGCGCGCACACACACACACACATATACACTTGACATTCAGGCAGTGAGAGATGTACACACACATAGACAAACAAGTGAAGAGACAGACAGGTACAGTGTGGGAGTGGGATATGTATATATACATACACACAGACGCGGACAAACTAACGAGGAGAGAGATTGACAGAATGAGACAGTGGTAGATGTACAAATATACACACACACATACAGATAAACCAGTGAGAAGAGAGATTGACAAAGTGAGGCAATAGGAGATGTACAAACATAGACAAAACTAGTGAGGAGAGAGACTGACACAGTGAGAGTGAGGAGAGAGACTGACACAGTCGGGTAGGGGGAGATGTACACACATACAGACAAACTAGTGAGGAGAGAGACTGACACAATGGGGTAAGGGAAGATGTACACACACACAGACAAACTAGTGCGGGAGAGACTGACACAGTGAGGCAGTGGGAGATGTACACACACACACACACGTGGACAAACTATTGAGGAGAGAGACTGACACAGTGGGGCAATGGGAGAAGTACACATGTATTGATGAATTGCTGAAGAGAGAGGCTGGGACAGATGCAAAGAAGGATGGGGAAACGCTCACACAAACAGAAGGAAAGACTTGCATTGCGATACGGAAAACAGACGGGGGGGAGAAACAGGCGAAGAGAGTCAGATGCAATGAGGGTCTTGGACCCTTCTAAAGCTCTGTAAAATATACAAACAATTAGTTCTTCCTGTGTTTTGTTACCCAGAGCAGTAGATATCACAGCAATATTGAGAGAGATTGCCCAGTCAGCTCCACATTATAGGCTGTTGACTCACCCTGACTGAAATTGAGATGACTGCTCAAGAATATATTTGTGGGTCTTAACTGAGCTCCCAGTGGGATATTCAAATGCTTGCTGTTGATTTTGAGGTATTGTCTCTGGGATAAGTGAACAACTTATGTTCCCAGTTTTCAAGGATTTGTAAATCAAACGAGAGCTGGTTAGTATGTGACTCCAATCTATGGGCTGAAGTGCTGAACCCTTGTTGCAAAGTGAATGCATAAGTCAATACATTTTGCTGATGCTCTGCTTTCCTCCAGATTCTCCGAGTCATGATACCAGGCATTCATTGCTTGTCTGCACATTACCCAAAACATGCAAGACTAGTAATATAAGCTGGCCAGAGATCTAAGCTACACTTCAAAACTTGCGCCCATAACCCAAGACATGGTTCTCAGTGCAAGAGTGAGGAAAGGCTCAACTGTGAGAGTTGCCTTTTCAGATAAGCCAATTAAACCATCCCTCTGAATTAAAGACCCTGCTGTATGATTCAGATAAGAGTTGGGAGTTTTCCCAGTGCCCTCGGCCAATACTTGCCCATCAAACTAGCACCATTAAAACTGATGATCTGGTCATGGATTTATGTGGGAGCTTGCTGTGTACAAACGGCTGCAGTGGTTCCAACAAAATAATACTCACTATGCTTAATTGTAATACATTCGCTTTGGGATGCTTCTGAAAGGTCCAGCAGGCCACTGTATAAAGAAATCTTATCTTTCCATTTTGAGCCCAGTGTAACTGTCAAGTGAAAAATTAATTCAGTCCAGCAGCACCAGGACTATCCCATCTGTAACACTCATTCTGTTAATTGAGTTTGCTGTGATGAATCCCAGCTATAACCAGGTTTCAAAGACATAGCTTAAGGCTGAAATCTCTGCCACCTCAAGACTGAAACAACTTCATTCAATTTCATACTGCATTTAAGTTTACAAAGCTGGTCAATGTTTTATTCTTGCCAGACTGAAAAAGGTAAACTGGTACAGTTACGTGTGTGGTCAATAGAACTATCCACCGTCACTAATGAGAGATCTTGACCATTACTTGAGAGATTAAAAACAACCACAAGAACCCTCAACTGACAGAAAGTTGTGGCCTGAAGCTCACACCCTAGTTTTAAGCACAAACTCCAAGATAACACTGAAAGAGTGCTGCACTGTCAGAGAGGCAGGCTGTCCTATGATCTTATTAAAAGGCAGAGCATACCTGAGGGGCTGAATGGCAAGGGAGGCACCGAAGGTGTGCTATGCTGTTGGAGGGTCAGTGCTGAGGGAGCGCCACACAGTCGGAGGGTCAGTGCTGAGGGAGCGCCACACTGTCGTGAGGGTGAATGCTATGGCAACACGCACTATCGGAGGGTTAGCACTAAGGGAGTGCCGCACTGTTGGAGGGTCAGTGCTGAGGGAGTGCCACACTGTCACAGGGTTAGTTCTGAGTGAGCGTTACACTGCTGGAGGGTCAGTGCTGAGGGAGCGCTACTCTGTCGGAGAGTCAGTGCTGACTGAGCGCCTCAATGTCGGAAGGTCAGTACTGGGGGAATAGGCACTGTCAGAGGGTCAGCACTGAGGGAGTGCCGCAATGTCAGAGGGTCAGTAAAGACGGGAGCGCCGCTCTGTTGGAGGGTCAGTGCTGAGCGAGCACCACACTGTGGTGAGGGTCAGTGCTGTGACAACACGCACGATCGGAGGGTCGGCACTGAGGGAGTGCCACACCGTCGGAGGATCGGTGCTGAGGGCGTACCACACTGTCAGAGGGTCAGTGCTGAGGGAGCGCCACACTGTTGGAGGGTCAGTGCTGAGGGAACGCCACATAGTCGGAGGGTCAGTGCTGAGGAAGCGCCACACTGTCGGAGGATCAGTGCTGAGGGAGTGGGCACTGTAGGATGGTCAGTGCTGAGGGAGCGCTGCACTGTCAGAGGGTCAGTGCTGAGGGAGCGGGTACTGTCGGAGGGTCAGTGCTGAGGGAGCGCCGCAGTATCGGACGGTCAGCGCTGAGGGAGCGCCACATTGTTGGAGGGTCAGCGCTAAGGGAGCACCACACTGTCAGACAGTCAGTGCTGAGTGAGCGCCTCAATCGGAGGGTCAGTACTGAGGGAATGGGCACTGTCAGAGTGTCAGCGCTCAGGGAGTACTGCAATGTCGAAGGGTCAGTGATGACGAGAGTGCTGCTCTGTCAGAGGGTCAGTGCTGAGCGAGCACCACAATGTTGGAGGGTCAGCGCTGAGGGAGCTCCGCATTATTGGAAGGTCAGTGCTGAGGGACTCTACTGTCGGAGGGTCTGTGCTGAGGGAGTGCCGAACTGTTGGAGGGTCAGTGCTGAGGGAGCAGGAACTGTTGGCGGGTCAGTTCTGAGGGGCTGTACTGTCAGAGGGTTAGTGCTGAGGGAGCGCCGAACTGTCGGAAGGTCAGTGCTGAGGGAACAGGCACTGTCGGAAGGTCAGTTCTGAGGGAGATCTGCACTGTTGGAGGGTCAGTGCTGAGAGACCACTGCTCTCTTGAAGAAGCAGTAAAGAGGGAATGCCACACTGTCAGAAATGCTATCATTTCAATAAGACATTAAACCAAGCCCTGTCCATTTTCTCAAATGGCCATGAAAGGGATTAATTTGAAGAGTGGGGCAGTTCTGCTAGGCGTCCTCAGCCAATCTTTACCCCTCACCTTGCACCACCAAAACAAATGAGGTATCCACACATTTTTCTCTTTGTTAAATAGTGTTTAAAATATTCTTGTGTCACTCAGGCTGCGTGTGGGTTTGAATGCTATGAGATTGACATGACGATCTGGCTGAATGAGCCGGAGCTGTGTTCGGATTTGCTAATGGAAGGTCTGAGATCAAGGTTCTCTGAGGAGAAGTGTAGATTGAAGTGTGGGATTGATGGATTGAGAGAAGCATATTACCCAAATGACGAGAGATTGTAGAACTCTTAAGATGCAGAGTGATTTTGATTCCATAGTGCCCAAATTGCAAAAGGCCAGTGTATGTGGATACAGCAAGTAATCAGACTAGTTAACAGAATGTTACTGTTTATTGCATGGGGAATTGAATACAAAAGGAGGGAGGTTATACTTTAGTTCTACAGGGCATTGATAAAAGTATGAACTGAATACTTGAGGAATGATGTCTAAGCGTTGAAAGCAATTCAAAGAATGTTTACTAGATTAATACCTGGAATACGTGGAAAGGTTGGACAGTCCAGGCTTGTATCTGCTGGAGTTTCTGAGAGACAGAGGAGACTTGATTGAAACATATAAGATCCTGAGGGGTTTAGATAGGGAGGATGTGGAAGGAATGTGGGAGAATGTAGAACAAGGGGGGTCACTGTTCAGTTCTGAAGAAATCATACTGGATTTGGAACATTAACTTAGTTTTCTTTTATCCACAGATGCTGACAGCCTTAGAGTTTCTCCAGCATTTCCAGTGTTTGCTAGTTGTATATTTCATTTCCCTTTATATTTCATTTCCCTTACAATAAATGACAACATTCCCTGTGCTTTGCTAATCACTTGCTGTACCTGCATACCAACTTCTTGTAATTCATGTGCCAGGACACTTAGATCCCTCTGTACCTCTGAGCTCCGCAATCTCTTTCCATTTAAATTACATGCTACTTTTCTATTCTTCCTGGCAAAGTGGAAAAATTCACATTTTTCCACATTAGACTTTATCTGCCAGATTGTTGCTTACTCACGTAACCTGTCTATATTCCTTTGTAGACTCATGTCCTTATTAGAAATTACTCTCCTTTGTACTATCAGTAAAACTAGCAAGCATACATTCGATCCCTTCATCCAAGTCATTGATATTCATTCAGCACTGGTTTCTGAGGCACTCGTCCAGCTACATCTTGCCAAGCTGAAATTGATTCATTGATCCCTACTCTGTGTTTCTTTTCGATAGCTAACCAATCTTCTATCCACATTAGAATGTTATTCCCTACCCTGTGAACTCTTAGTTTGTGTAGTGACCTTTAATGAGGGTAATCTCATTCGAACTGAAAGTCAGAGCCTCCTCGGTGCTTTACTGAGACTGTCAGTCTGGTTTGTAGATTTAAATCATTACCGGACTTGAAGCCTTAATCTCCTGACCCAGAGACTGATAGATATCACAGCATTATCACATTGTTTGTGGGAGCTTGCTGTGTGTGAATTGGCTGCTGTGTTTCTTGCCTTAATACAGTGATAATACTTCAAAGGTTAGTTCATTGGTTATTTCATTTATAGTCTGGAAAATGCATGTTTTTTCTTTTGACCCATTGTTTGAAAGTAAACAGGAAGCTACTAAAATCTTCTTGTGTGACGTACGGTCAACTGAGGTTGTCCTAACTTTCTTTGTCTATGCCACCAGATACCATGATAACCAGGATGTCACCAGTAACTTTCTAGGGGCAATGTGGCTCATCTCAATCACCTTTTTGTCCATCGGCTATGGCGACATGGTGCCCAACACTTACTGCGGGAAGGGAGTCTGCTTGTTGACTGGGATCATGGTAAGTGAAACTTCATACTAATTTATCTGGGTGCTGCAGCTTGGGGACTGTAGCCCAAGAAGGGGCTAGGCATTCAGGGTGGGAGAGAGCGAGATGGGGATAAGAGGAGTTTGTTCAGCCCCTCAAGCCTGCTGCACCAATCAATGAGACAATGAGTGATTGTACCACTTACCTGCCTTGATTCTGCAATCTTTAATACTGTCCTGAACAAAAATCCACTTCTCTGGAAACAACCAATGCTGGAGATCACAGCGGGTCGGACTGCATCCATGGAGAGAGAGCAAACCAACGTTTTGAGTCTAGACGACTCTTCAGACCTCCGATGAAAAGTCATCTCGACTTGAAATGTTAGCTTGTTCTTTCTCCATGGATGCTGTCTGGCCCGCAGCGATCTCCAGCATTTGTTGTTTTCAGTACAGATTCCAGCATCTGCAGTAATTTGCTCCTAAAAATACCCTCCTCTTTGTTCTGATGTATTATTTCAGCATTTTTTGAGATTACAGTTCCAGATTTCCACTGCCCTGTGTGTGAAGAGGTGCATCCTGACATCACCCTTAAATGGCCTAGCTCAGATTTTACATTTTTGCTTTGTAATTATGAACTCTCCTTAGCTGAGGATATCCTATTGAATCTTTTAATCATCTTAAACACCTCAATTAGATTATACTTTCATCCTCCGTATTCACAAGGGAATACAAGCCTAGTCTATGTAACTTTTACTCTTGAATTAGCCTTCTTAGCGTCTATGGTATAATTTATGACTGAGAGAGTAAACTGGGCTTTGCTATTTACCTCAAAATCATCATTGCTTAATTATATGTTTGTTATCACAATGCTGTTTGTGGGAGGTAGCTGCGTATTCTCTATATTACAACTCTTCTTAACTGAAGGGTTTTACAATACCGGGACCAAGGTTCAAATTCCGCCACAGCAGATGGTGGAATTTGAATTCAATAAAGAATATCTGGAATTAAGAATCTACTAATGACCATGAAACCATTGTCAGAAAAACCCATCTGGTTCACTAATATCCTTCAGGGAAGGAAATCTGCCATCCTCACCTCATCTGGCCTACATGTGATTACAGACCCACAGCAATGTGGTTAACTCTCAACTGCAATCTGAAATGACCTAGCAAGATACTCAGTTGTATCAATTGCTACGAAGTCTCAACAACGAGATGAAACTGAATGGACCACTTGGCATTGATCTAGACACCAGAAAAGACAATGGCAGAAACAGCCCTGTTGATTCCGCAAAGTCATCCTTACTAATATCTGGGGGCTAGTGCCAAAATTGGGAGAGCTGTCTCACAGACTAGTCAAGCAACAGTCTGACACAGTCATAATTGCAGAATCACACCTTACAGGCAATGCGACCATCCCTGGATATGTCCAATGGCAGGACAGACCCAGCAGAGTTGGCAGCACAGTGGTATACAGTGGGAGGGAGTTACCCTGGGAAATGTCAACATTGACTCCGGACCCCATCAAGTCTCATGGCTTCAGGTTAAACATGGGCAAGGAACCTTCCTGCTGATTACCAGCCTCCACCAATGAATCAGTACTGTTCCATGTTGAACAACACTTGGAGGAAGCACCGAGGTTGGCAAGGGTGTAAATTGTACTCTAGATGAGGGATTTGAATGTCTACCACCAAGAGTAGCTCGACAGCAGCATTACTGATCGAGCTGGTCAGGTCCTAAAGGACATAGCTGCTGGACTGGGTCTGCAATGTGATGAGGGAACCAACAAGAGGGAAAAACATACTTGACCTCATCCTTACCAATCTGCCAACTGCAAATGCGTCTGTCCACAACTGTATTGATAAGAGTGACCACTGCACAGTCCTTGTGGAGACAAATTCCCACCTTCAAATTGAGAATACCCACTATCATATTGTGTGGCACTATCACCATGCTAAATAGGACAGACTTCGAACAAATCCAGCAACTCAAGACTGGACATCAATGAGGCGCTGTGGGCCATCAATAGCAGCAGAATTGTACTCCAGCACATTCTGTAACCTCATAGCCCGGCATATCCCCCACTCACCCAATACCACAAGCCAGGGGATTAAGTTGGTTCAATGGAGAATGCAGGAGGCATGCCAGGAGCAGCAACAGGCATACCTAAAAATGATGTGTCAGCTTGGTGAATCTACCAAACAGGACTACTTGCATGCCAAACAGCAAAAGCAGCAAGTGATAGATAGAGCTAGGTGATCCCACAGCCAACTGATCAGACCTAAGCCCTGCAGTCCTGCCACATCTAGTCGGGAATGGTGGTGGACAATTAAACAACTCACTGGAGGAGGACGCTCCATAAATATCCTCATCCTTAATGATGGTGGAGCCTAGCTCATCAGGGCAAAAGACAAGGCTGAAGGACTTACAACAGTTTTTAGCCATAAGTGCTGAGCGGATGATCTGTCGCGGCCCCCTCCAGTGGTCCCCAGCATTACAGATACCAGTCTTCAGCCAATTTAATTCACTCCATGTGATATCAAGAAATGGTTGGAGACACTGGATACTGCAAAAGCTATGGGTCCTGACAACATTCTGGCAATAGTACTGAAGACTTGAGGTCCAGAACTTGCTGGTCCCCTAGCCAAGCTCTTCCAGTACAGTTACAACACTGACATCTACCCAACAATGTAGAAAATTGCCCATTCACATCCTGTGCACAAAAAGCAGGACAAATCCAACCCAGCCAATTACTGCCCATCAGTCTACTCTTGATCATTAATAAAATGATGGATGGTGTCATCAACAGTGCCATCAGGCAGCATCTGCTCAGTGATGCCCAGTTTGGATTCACCTGGGCAATTCAGCTCCTGATCTCATTACGGCCTTGGTTCAAACATGGACAAAAGAGTCGAATTCCAGAGGTGTTGAGGTGAGAGTGACAGCCCTTGATATCAAGGCTGCATTTGACCAAGTGTGGCATCACTAAGCCTGAGCAAAACTGGAATCAGTGGGTATGGGGACAAATTCTCTGTTGGTTGGAGTCATACCTGGCACGTAGAAAGATGGTTGTCGTTGTTGAAGGTCAGTCATCTTAGCTCCAGGACATCTCTGCAGGAGTTCCTCAGGGTAGTGTCCTACACCCATCCATCTTCAGCTGCTTCATCAATGACCTTCCCTCATAATTAGGTCAGAAGTAGGGGTGCTCATTCATGATTGCACAACATTTAACACCATTTGTGACTCCTCAGATACTGAAGCAGTCCATGTTCAAATGCAACAACATCTGGACAATATCCAGGTTTGGGCTGACAAGTGGCAAGTAACATTTGCAAATCACAAATGCCAAGCTATGATCATTTCCAGTAAGAGACAATCTAATTACTGCCCCTTGACATTCAATGGCGTTACCATAACTGAATCCCCACTATCAACATCCTGGAGGTTATCATTGATCAGAAACTCAACTGGACTTGTCACAGAAACACAGTGGCTACAAGAGCAGGTGAGGGGCTGGGAATACTGCGACGAGTAACTCACCTCCTGACTCCCCAAAGCCTGTCCCACAATCGACACGACACAAGTGTGATGGAATACTCCCCATTTGCCTGGATGGGGGCAGCTTCAGCAACATTCAGGAAGCCTGACACCATCCAGGACAAAGCAGCCCCCGCTTGATTGGCACCACATCCACATCCACTCCCACTCCCTCTACCACCAATGCTCAGTAGTAGTGTGCAACATCTACAAGACGCACCACAGGAATTTACCGGAGATCCTTAGACAGCACCTTCTAAACCCATGACCACTTCCATCTAGAAAGATAAGAGGAGCAGATACATGGGAACACCAACCCCGCTACCCCCCCCTCCCCCCACCACCGCAAGTTCCCCTCTAAGTTACTCACCGTCCTCACTTGGAAATATATCGCTGTCACTGGGTTAAGATCCTAGCATTCCCTTCCTGATGGCATTGTGGATCAACCTACAGCACACAGACTGCAATGGTTGAAGAGGCAGCTCAGCACCACCTTCTCAAGGACCACTATGGACAGGCAATAAATGCAGACCCAACCAATGATTCCCATGTCCTACGATTGAATAAAAAAAGTCTCGAGAACATGAAAATCACTGCAGAAATGTAGGGTATTTTGGCCTCATTCTCTGAGGCAAGGCATGGATCATAAATGTCAACAGAAGAGGAGTAACAATATAAGAAGAGAAGGTGGAATTTTACATGGTCAAGGAGCTGGGCATGTTCAAGGAGGATCTTAAAAGGTGTGGCAGAGCAGTCTCATAGTGGAAGGCACTCCAGAGATTAGAGCAGGGACAGCTGAAAGTCTCTGCTACGTGATAGTTGAGTGAAAGCACTGGAAACCCTGACAACAGTCAAACCCTTGGATTCTTGCTGATCAATTTTAGAAAGGAACCCTGCCTTTCCGCTTGGGACTGTGAGGTGTGGGCAAATTTATCTTGGTAACATTAGCCAGTGACTCAGTGCATTCCACTAGCTATCCTGACTCCTGTGGCTATATTTGAAACAAAGCTTATCAGCTGGGAGAGATTACCAGCAAAGGGTATTCCCTGCTCCCATCAGCAGCTCATGTTCCAGTCCATCAAGAACACACACAGAGTGCAAAATAAGATCAGTATTGATGGTGCAGACTGGGAAGACCCCAGGGTTTATTCCTCAATAATTGCTTCATAAAATGATCCAGTACAGAAGGTGCCTATCATACCTGCACTGGTTCTTTACCTGCTACCCAGTTAGTTCCTAATTACACCGACCTGCTCTACATTACTCTTCCTTTTCAAGTATTTATCTAATTTCCACTTTTTGAACGTTCCTGTTGAATCCGCTTCGACTGCCCTTTCAGAAGGTGCCCTTCAGATCACAACAATTTGTGTTTAAAAAGCAAAGCCCCTTTTCTCATTCAGTATAAATTGTTCTTCCCTTGAGATTTGGTGTCCTTGCATCTGTCCCAGGTGGTAGATGGAAAGCTTTAAGACCACATCTCTTTCTTCAGCAATGCTCAAAAAAAAAAGCTCATGTTCAATTCCTGTCCTTTCAGCCAGTTTCTTCCTGTCTACACTATCAAACCCTTCATAATGCCGTGAATACACTTTGACACCTTCTTTTACTCCAAAGGACACGGGTAGTTGTGTTTGGTAAAACTAGCACCTCTGAGATCACTTCCAGCTCTCAGATTATCTCAAATTCGACAGGTATCATCCATTCCTCTATTGTTGCTGGGTCAAAATCCAAAATGTACCTGACAGCACAGTGGGAGCACCTTCACCACGTTGTCTGTGGTTCAGGATGAAGGCTCACCACTACATTCTGAAAGGTCAATTTGGGATAGACAATACATGCTGCCTTGTTGTGTGGTGCCCATATTCCAAGATCAAATAAAAATAAATTACTGTTGTATAAAAGGAAAAGATGGCTCAGGGCTTCTGCTGTCAATTACAACCTAGTTTTCATCATCTGGATGGGATGTCTGAGACCAACTGGGACTAGGTAGAAGGCACAAGTGTTAATTTGGGTATAATTGGGTGAGAAATATGACTGGCTTGAGTTTTGGGATCAGTGAGTTGAAATAAAACTCCGAGTGAAAAAGAATCTGCCTGTATTCCATCTAACTAACATTTAACCTCTGGTGCTAAATGCCAGTGACTCCAGTCCAGAAACTATCATGATATCAGGTGACATTGGGATCAATTGTGATCAAATATGTTCCGTTGACACTGATCCAGATCACTCAGATTCAGATAATGAACAGGTACTGGCAATGTGCTGGGGTGAAATTGACCTGGTCGGAGGCATCCTTACTCACCCTGAATGGTGAAGGGCAGAGTGGGGCTGGATGGGGCTAGAAGCAGCTCTCATTCATGCCCTGACATATCTTTTTGAATTCAGCAACAACCATCGAACTTCCTGTGTCAAAAACAGAGGTCAGAAAAGCATCTCCTTCCACACCAACCACACCCTCAGAATTCCAGGCTGAAACTATCTGAACCAGCTGTCTGAAAGGCATGTCAGCAGTGAACAGCTGCTCCCTACTGTTGGGTAACCACCGAAATCAGACACATTTGTTCAATTAATGTGGAGAAAGATTCCACTGCTCCGATTTCTCAAGGAATGATACACCAGAGGAGAAGGCCACTTGGCCCAATGTGTTTTTGCTAGCCCTTTGAAACACCCATTTCCCTCATCACACCACACACCATGTAAATTTAACCTATTCGCTTCAAAAATACTTAATGAATCTGTCTATGCTGCCCATTCAGTCTGCACTTTGTAAATCACAACAATTTTGAGAAATAAATTGATGCAGATTGTTATTCGATACAGCTCTTTGACACCTAATGGTAGACAGTGCTTCACACATTCAGGTGATTACTGCAACATCTGAACACCTAGTCCTTCCTACACAGTCAGTTCAGTACTGAGGGAGCAGGCACTGTTGGAGGGTCAGCGCTCAGGGAGTGGGCACTGTCAGAGGGTGAGTGCCGAGAGTACAGGCACTGTGAGATGGTCAGTACTGAGTGAGCAGGCACTGTTGGAGGATAGTGCTGAGACAGTGGCGCACTATCAGAAAGTCAGTGCTGAGAGAGCAAGCATTATTAGATAGGTCAGTACTGAGGGAGCGGGCACTGTCGGAGGGTTGGTGTTGAGGGAGTGAGCACTGTTGGAGAGTCAGTGCTAAGGGAGCAGGCACTGTCGGAGGGTGAGTGCTGAGGGAGGGCTGCACTGTTAGAGAGGGTCGGTGCTTAGGGAATGCCACAGTGTTGGAGGGTCAGTGCTGAGGGAGCGGACACTTTCAAAGGGTCGGTGCTGAGGGAACACTGCACTGTCGGAGGGTCAGTGTTGAGGGAGAGGACACTGTTGGAGGGTTAGTGCTGAGACAGGGCCGCACTGTCGGAGGGTCAGTGCTGAGGGAGAGGACACTGCCAGAGCGTCAGTGCTGAGAGAGGGCTGCACTGTCAGAGGGTCAGTGCTGAGGGAAGGCCACCCTGACGGAGGGTCAGTGCTGAGGAGGTGCCGCATTATTGGACAGTCAATGCTGAGGGAGTGGGCACTGCCAGAGGGTCAGTACTGAGGGAGGGCTGCACTGTTGGAGGGTCAGTGCTGATAGAATGGACACTGTCAGAGGGTCAGCGCTGAGGGAGGGGTGCACTGTCGAAGGGTCAGTGCTGATGGAGGACTGCACTGTTGAAGGGTCAGTGCTGAGGGAGTGGATACTGTCAGAGGGTCAGTGCTGAGGGAGGGCTGCACTGTCGAAGGGTCAGTGCTGAGGGAGTGGTCACTGCCAGAGGGTCAGTGCTGTGGGAGGGCCGCACTGTCGAAGGGTCAGTGCTGAGGGAGTGGGCACTGACAGAGGGTCAGTGTTGACGGAGTGCAGGATCAGAGGGTCAGTGCCTGATGGATGTGGCAGGACTGCAGAATTTAGATCGATGCCTTGGTTGGAGAATCATTTAAACCTGCAAATCACTTGCCACTTCTCCCGTTTTTCACACAAGTAGTCCTGCTCTGTAGCATTGACTGGTTGACATCTCATTTTTCGGTATGCCTGATGCTGCTCCTGGTATGCCCTTCTGCACTCTCCATTGAACCAGGGTTAATTCCATAGCTTGATGGTAATTGTAAAGTGGAATATGGTGGGTTGTGAGGTTGTAGATTGTGCTGGAGTATATCGCTGCTGCTGCTCATGGCTAGATCTGTTCAAAGTCTGTCCCATTTAACGTGATGGTAATGCCACAAAACACAGAGATTGAATGGGGGAGCTGGCCAGAGTTGATTGGAAGGGGACCCCAGCAGGGAAGACAATGAAGCAGCAATGGCAGGAGTTTCTGAGGATAATTCAGGAGGCACAGCAGAAATTCATCCCAAGGAAGAAGAAACATACTAAGGGAAGACTGAAGCAACCATGCTGACAAGGCAAGTCAGGGACAGCATTAGAACAAAAGAAAAAGCATACAACCTGGTGAAGATTAGTGGGATGTTAGGGGATTGGAAAGCCTTTAAAAACTAGCAGAGCACAATTGAAAAAGCAACAGCAAGGAAGAAGATGAAGGACTAGATTTCAGATGTTGCAGTAATCACCCGAACATGTGAAGCACTGTTTATCATTAAGAGTCAAAGAGCTGTATCAAATAACAATCTGCATCAAGTTAAATTTCTCAAGCTAGTATATAAAAGAAGATTGCAAGTATTTTTTTCAGATAACTAAAACGTAACACAGAGGCAAGAGTGGACATTGGACCATTGTACAATGAGGCTGCAGAAGTAGTAATGGGGAGAAATATTGGAGGAACTTTGCATCAGTCTTCACATGGTAGACACTAGTAGCACACTAGGATTTCAAGAGAGTCAGGGATAGAGATGAGTGTAGTGGCCATACTAAGGAGAAAGTGCTGGGGAAGCTGAAAGATCTGAAGATGGATAAATCTCCCAGACCAGATGATCACATATTAACAGTCTAGATGAAGGAACTGAGGTCTTTGTTGTTAAGTTTGCAGATGGCATAAATATAAGTAGAGGGACAGATAATGTTAAGGAAGCTGGAAGGCTGCAGAAGGACTTGGACAGGCTAGGAGACTGGGCAAAGAAGTGGCAGATTCATTACAATGTGGAAATGAATGACATTATGCACACTAGTAGGAAGAATAGAGGTGCAGACTATTTTCTAAACAGGGAAAGGCTTCAGAAATCTGAAGCACAAAGGGGCTTAGGAATTCTCATTCAGAATTCTCTTAAGGTTAACCTGCAGGTTCATTTGGCAGTTAGGAAGGCAAATGCAATGTTAGCATTCATTTTGAGAGGGCTAGAATATAAGGGCAGCTGAAGCATGCTGCTGACGCTGTATAAGGCTCTAGTCAGATTGCATTTGGAATTCTGTGAGCAGTTTTGGGCCTGATATCTATGGAAGGATGTGCTGGCCTTAGAGGAGTCCAGAGGAGGTTCACAAGAATGATCCTGGGGATGAAGGGCTTGTGACATGAGAAGTGGTTCAGGAATCTGAATGAGGGATTTTAGAAGGATGAGGTGGAATCTCATTGAAATTTACAGAATAGGTAGACCTGGATAAAGTGGACGTGGAGAAGAATTCTCCACTAGTAGGACAGACTAGGACTGGAGGCAACAGTTTCAGAGTAAAGGGATGGACCTTTAGAACTGAGATGAGGAGGAATTTCTTCAGCCAGAGGGTGGTGAATCTGTGGAACTCATTGCCACAGAAGGCTGTAGAAGGAGGCCAAGTCTTTGAGTGTCTTTAAGACAGAGATAGATAGATTCTTGATCAGTAAGCGGATCAAGGATTACGGGGGAGAAAGCAGGAGAATGGGATTGAGAAACATATCAACCATGATTGAATGGCAGAGCAGACTTAGTGGGCTGAATTGCCTAATTCCACTCCTATATCTTATGATTTTCTCAATGGGAAGACAAGACTTTGCCTCCACAAGGGTGGTACGATGATCTCTTCCACCTTCACAGATACATCTACAGCAGGGAGATTGGTAAGGATGAGGTCAAGTCATTTATTCATCCCCCTCTTGCTAGTTCCCTCAGCACCTGCTGTAAACTTCGTCTCGCAGCTTTGTCTCCTATCACTCAACAAGCTTGATGAGTTGTGGTGCTGCCAAGCTGCTCTTGGTGATGGACTTTGAAGCTGCCTCACCCACAGTATATTCTGCCAACCTCAGTGCTTCCTCCAAGTAGTGTTCGACGTGGAGGAATACTGATTTACCAGCTGGGAGGCTGGAGAGGGGCTGGTACATGACAATCAGCAAGAGATTTCCTTGCCCATGATTAACCTGATGACTTCAGGCTTCCTGAAGCCCAAAGTCAATATTCAGCACTGACACAGTAACTCTCTAAGTGTGTACCACAGTGCTGCCACCTCTGCTGGGACTGACCTGCAGGTGGGACAGGACTTGTCCGGGGATGGTGATAATGCTGTTTGAGACATTGTCTGTAACATATAATGCTATGCACAAATCAGTGTTTGTCCAAGGCCACAGACTATGGTTATAAAAAGTTATTTGGCTGCCCTGGAACATTGTATTGTGTCAAAGGTACTATATTAATGTAAGCAAATGTTGACTGTGAAGAACTTTGAGATGTTCTGAGGATGGGAAGAGAATATTTTTAAGTCTTTAACTCCAAAGACATTTCCAGTCAGAAACTCAAGCAAGGAATATGGGGAGTAGGGAAACTGTCTAGTTGCTATAAGCAGTTTGCACTCCATTTGCTGTGATTGAGGGCTGTGCAGGTCTTTGAGAAGTCTCTGTTGATGCATCTGCCTCTCAACTAAATTAAATTCAGGAAAGGACTGCACAAGGGCTCGTCTGGGAGTTCAACATGATGCATTGTCGTTAGAAATCTATGGTAAGTTGCTGGGAAGTCAGGTTCGATTTGTTTTCTAGAGGGTGCTCCAAGGCTGTTTGGTGTGAGGTTGGATTAATACATTTCCATTAAGACATTTGTTTCTCCAGAGAGTACAACTCATCTTGAAGTAAATGTGCTCAATCTGGTCTGTGCAATCTCAAAAAGACTTGTTTTTAAAAACTGCCCGATGTGTCCTCCCCGAGTTTTGAATTTTACTCTCCTAAGGATGGTTTCTGTGAGGTGGGGAATTTCCATCCGTACCAGTTCCTCCCAGTCATTCAGGGTTTTGACAACACCATTCTCCTAGTTATCCTTCCAGCAGGAGTCACTGGACAATGATCAGGAGCAGGAACCCTGGCTGATTTCCCCTCTCTCTCTCTCTAATAAAGGGGTCAGTGAGCAGTGACCAGGAACAGGAACCCAGGCTGATTTCCCCCCCTCTCTCTAATATAGGGGTCAGTGGGCAGTGACCGGGATCAGGAACCCTGGCTGATTTCCCCCCCTCTCTCTAATATAGGGGTCAGTGGGCAGTGACTGGGATCAGGAACCCTGGCTGATTTCCTCCCCCCTCTCTCTAATATAGGGGTCAGTGGGCAGTGACCGGGATCAGGAACCCTGGCTGATTTCACCCCCTCTGTCTCTAATATAGGGGTCAGTGGGCAGTGACCAGGAGCAAAAGCTCGAGCTGATTTCCTCTCTCTGTAATGCAGGGGTGATACTGACACTGACCAGGAAAAGGAATCCTGGCTGGTTTTTCGCTCTGTAACTCAGGGGTTTCATTTTTTTTTTATTCATTCACGGGATTAGGACGTTGCTGGCTAGGCAGCATTTATTGCCCATCCCTAATTGCCCAGTGGGCAGTTCAGAGTCAACCACATTGCTGTGGGTCTGGAGTCACACGTAGGCCAGACCAGGTAAGGATGGAATATTTCCTTCCTAAAAGGACATTAGTGAACCAAATGGGTTTTTACTACAATCGGCAATGGATTCATGGTCATCATTAGATTCTTAATTCCAACCATCTGCCATGGTGGGATTTGAACGCAGGTTCCCAGAACGTTATCTGGGTCTCTGGATTAACAGCTCAGCGATAATACCACTAGGCATCCAACTAGGCCATTGGACACTCAGGCACAATGTAACTCTGCTCCATTTAATAATAACAACTTTAATTCATATAGAGCCTTTAATGTTTTAAAATATGCAGCAAGGTCAGAGGAAATAGGAAATTGTGCCAAATAAGATTTTAGGACAGATGAACCAAATCAAAGAGTAGGTTCTAAGACAAACCTTAAAGAAGAAGAGAAATAAGAGAGATGGAGAGGTTCAGGGAAGGAGTTCCAATGCTTAAGGCTGAGTGGTGAAAATATGAAAACTGGGAGAAGACAAGACGCCAGATTTAGAAGAGTACAAATATGTTTGAGGATTGTAAAGATGCAGGAGTTGAGGGAGACTGTGAGGGAGAGGCGATGGCAAGACCATGAAGGGATTCCAACACAAGATGATGTTGGTAAAATTGAGGCATTATTGGAATGTAAATCTAGTGCAGGTCAGCAAATACAGCTGGATGGGAGTCAGTTTCCTGCTGGCAAGCTCCATACACGCGAATCACATGCCAGCACATAGCTCAAGCATCCAGAAGCCACTCCCGCACAAGAACCTCGGATGTCTGTACTGCGACAAGAAAAACTGGAGGGAATGAGGAGCAAGCTAGGGCACAAGGCATCACAAATGATCTCAAGGTGGGGAGGATGAAGGTGGTGCAGTCAGGAGACCAGTCAGGCGACTGGGACGACCCTTCCTGATACCCCACCATCACAGCACCACACATGTAACTCAGTCCCTCTCCCACTTTGAGCACTTTGTGTGCCAGGAAAGCCGCAAGATTTTAAAAAGTATTACTGGACATTTACAAGGTAGACAGATGTTGAAATGCCTTCATTTTGAAGTTATTGCCTCTTTATTGCTGCCAGCTCCAAGACCTTCCATTGCCTCAAATCCAATTAGATTTTCTTGTTGTCATGTGGAGATACGAAACAAGGTCTGATGAGTAAATTAATATGCCTGCCACAAATGTTCATTAATATAAAACAGACAGTGATTCTTCCACCTACTGCTTTACTCTTGTTGGTTTCTCCTCTGTAGCCTCCTTTACTCCTAGCACCATGTGTTCTGTGCCGTTCCTTGCTTCATCAGTTCTGAAGAAGAATCATATCAGACTTGAAATGTTAACACTCTTTCTCTCACATATATGGTGCCAGACCTGCTGAGATTTTAGAGATTTTCTGTTTTCATTTCAGATTTCCAGCATCTGCAATATTTGTTTTTTTTTATTAAAAGGATCCTTAGTGTGCACCTCACCCCATACTGGGAGTTTTTGATGGAGAAGGTACAGAAGGAGCTTTACTCTGTGTCCAACCCTGTGCTTCCCCTGTCCTGGGTGTGTTTGATGGGGGGTGGAACAGTGCAGAAAGAGCTTTACTCTGTATCTAACACTGTGCTATACTTGTCCTGGGATGTTTGTTCGGGTTGTATAGAGAGACGTTCACCCTGCTGGAAATGAGTAGAGTTGCATTACTCAACAATATCCCATCTTTCTCTGATGATGAGTTGGAGAAAATTCTAGAGTCCTATGCTATTGTTTAAAGTTACTTTTGAAAAAGATTATATGAAGTCACAAGAGAACAAGCTGATTTGTCGCCCCTCAATTTTCAGCTTGTTTCAGGGTAATATTTTTTCAACCTTATATAAAGTCGAAGACAGGCTAAGCTGTGCAACTGTTCATTATATTTTATTAGAAATCCATCTTGCTGCGTGCCTGGAGCTCGACTAAGACAGCTGGAAATGGGAAATGCTCTGGGGAATATCGTTTTCTGATCATCATGACGTCAAAGATTCTCTTGAAATCCCTCTACTCCCTTTCTTGCCTGAAGGCACAGACTCTCCTGTCATGTGACATTTTTTGTTTGCAGTATGACTGTCGGTGCCAACAGGATATTTGCCCTTGAGCTACATATGCTCTCCTGAAATGGTGTCCATGTGCAGGAACGTGTTAATGTCCTCCAGCATGGGGCATACATTGACTCCCCAATGTGTCCCAACCTTAAGTTGAACTCCCTTCCCTGAGCTTGGTGGAGGCACTGAGGAAAATGATCACAGCCACCTCCCTAGTTCAGAAAGGGCAACCTAATCTTCATGACATGGTGCAGCACGCTTACAATAAAAGTCTCTGCATTTATATAGCAGGATGCTGTAAAGCACTTCACAGCCAGTGAAATATTTCTTGAAGTGCGGTCACTATTATAATCTGGGGAGCAATCCTTTGAAGTTGCTTATGAGTCCTAAGTGCATTAAGAAAATAATATCCAGTGGCTGTCATCCCCTTGAGCAGTGATCTAATCAAGTTGTTTCATATGCTGAGAGGTTTGAACATGCTAGACAGGGAGAAATGATTTGTTGCGGAGCCATCAGTCATAAATAAGGGAATGGAACCTTTTAAATTTAGAATTAGACCATTCAGGGCTGAAGTGAGGAAGCACATTTTAACCAAAAGGATAGAGGAAATCTGGAACTCATCCCCAAAAGGCTGCGCAAGCTGACGGTCAGTTGGAATTCTCGGGTTTGAGATTGACAGATTTTTGTTGAGTAAATGTTTGAAAGGCTGGGAAAGGGAGTTAAGGTCCATGATCTGGTTGAGCGGCTAGGTTGGCCTGAAGGTTTGAGTGACTTCCTCCCATTCCTAAGTCACAACAAAACTTGAATTGGATCTCTTTTGCTCTTTTACTCGCCCTGAAATCCAGATTCTCAGTGGATCGCCGGGGCTGAAATACTACTGGGGGTTTCACTGACTTTCCACAAGAAATCTGAACGACGCTGGTGCAGTTGCAGCTTCCCTCTGGCCATCTACTGATCCGGACATGTGAATAAACTGGGTTTGTGTTAGGCAATAAGACAGGGCTGGACAGGGTTGTCAAACAGGACAAGGTCGAAATTACTAAAGCTTTTCATGTCAGTGCTAAGTTTGCTGATTGTTGAGCCTGTCCAATTTTCACAAACACCCACCCCATAACAATCGCGGTTCTGCAAGAGTCAAAAAATAACAACAACTCGTATCTCTGTGATGCATTTAGCAGTGAATATCCTAAGGTGCTTCATGGAGATGTTATCAAACAAAATCTGACAACAAGCCACATGAGGAGATATTAAAACAGGGAGCTGTAAGCTTGCTTTAAGAGGTCAGCTTTAAAGAGCATCTTAAAGGGGGAGGGAGAGACTGAGAGGAGTAGGGAGAGATTTCCATATCTGAGGGACACAGACAGCTGAATGCATGGCCCTCCATGCTGGCTGTGAACCTTTATCTCAGGCTCAGTCACAGTGCTCAGGAAAGGAAGAGAAGAAGTTTTAGGAATTATTAAAGCATTTGACGTCATTGTCAAGCAGGACAGATAAATCCTTTGTTTAATATTTCATGTATTAAAAAATGAGTTTGATGCAGAGCGAGGGATCATCTATAATTCTCACAGAACTCAGAGGGTCTTTGTGTGAGAGACATCTGGCTCATAGTCTCTGTAATCCTGGAAGGAATTTCACAAACACTGACCATCACTGAGTGTGGCTTCAGTTTCTGGTGAGGGATTACCTTTCACAGTTTTACTCCCTGCTAAAATAATGACACACACTGGGGTACGGAGTGCCACTCACACAGACTCTCACTGGGGTAAGGGATAACACACATACACTGACTCTCACTGGGTTACAGTCCCACATACACACTGACTTTCACTGGGGTATGGGGTCCCACACACACGCACTGACTCTCACTGGGGTACAGGATCCCACACACACACATACTGACTTTCACTGGGGTACAGGTTCTCCACATATTGATTCTCACTGGGGTAAGGGTCTCACACTCACACTGACACTGACCCTCGCTGGGGTACAGTTCCACATACACTGACTCTCACTGGAGTCTGGGTCCTACACACACTGATTCTCACTGGGTCCACACTCACTGACCATCATCGGGATATTGTTCCACACTCGCTGATTATCACCGAGGTCCAGTTCCACACAGACATTTACTCTCACTGTGGTAGTTTCCACTCGCTATCTCAGCACTTCACTCTGTTATACTGCATGAGAAAGCAGCACATTCATAGAATGATTCTTCCAGTCATGTGATGCTAGTGATGCCTCAGTTCAATCTGTGAGTTGTGTCAAGATCTTAGTTAATGCAGATGGGTGTCAACAAGGGAATTATCTGAATGATTTAGAACCTGTTATTAAAAATCTCATACAATCTGTCAGTGAATTATCAAGGATTAATACTGTTGTACTCACTGCTTGGTTGACAGTGGCCCCCTCAGGGACTGGCAGTGAGACTACAGTGACGGATTGTTTGGACACACTAGGCAGTTTATAATCCCGCTTGGAGAACTTAACCTGTCTATATATTTTCAATTTATTTTTGTTCCTTCCCTTCTTTGGTTCTTCCCATCAGTTACCCATCACTGGGTGAGACAGCAGGCAACAAATTCAGAGACATTTGCTGCTCATTTCTTTCTTGCTTTCTTTCCCTGCTCCACTCTTGTTCTCTGGTTTGCATATGTCTCTTTCCTCCATGCTCTTTCCTTCCTTCTATATTCTGATTTTCCTGCATCTCTCTTTGCCTGTTTCTCTCTTCAATCACAATCTCTGTTTATTCCCTCTTGCTTTTTCAAATTGTCCGTCTCTTTTCCTCATTCATCAGCCTGACTTTCTTCCTCCCCTTTCACTCCCTTTCTGTTCCTCCTTTTTCCAACAAATCTCTCATTCCCTTTCCTCTCCCATGGAATTTAACTTCTACTCACATGCATTTTTTGTTTCTCTCCCTCTTTCTATGTCTTTTACTTTGTTTCTCTCTCTATCCTCTGTCTGAGTTTCTGTCTTGGTCACCTTTCTCTTTCACTCTTTCGCTGCTCTCTTCCTCACCTTCACAGATTGTGAAATCACTATCACAGAGATACCCTGGACGGGTGCATGTGTGTGTAAATGTGAATTTGGATTCTGATTTGGAACCTATTAGAGGGGCGGTGGAGACTTTGTCTTATCCCTGATGCTTGTCCTGTTTTACATCAGTGTTTACTCTCTGGGAAAACAGCTTGTTTAGTTTTGAGAAGAAACTTCTTGTCCAAAAATAATTTTTGTTTCTTTCTTCCTCCCTTTTTCTGTGTCCCCTCTCTTTTCCATGCCTCATGCTCTGTTCTTTTTCCTCTATTTCTCTCTATCTGTCACTCTTTTCTTATTGCCTTTGAATCACTATCTGTATCCCACTTTATGCATCACTTGACCCCTCCTCACCTTATTTCTATCTGTGGCTGTTACTTTTCAATATGTGTCTTTGCTTTTTTTCCCTTGGACTCTTTTTTCCTACTCCCTCTCCACCCATTTGATACCTTCTGCCCGTCTGTGTGCGTGGTTCTCTATTTCTTCATCTCTGGGTATGTTTTCCTTTCTCTCCCACTAACTATCAAACTGTTTCTGACTTTCTCCATTTCTGTCTATTTGACACCCTCTCTGCCTGCGCCACCCTTCAATTGTCTACCTGTATATATGATTATACCTTCAATGCTTTTTGTTCTCTCTTTTGCTGTGTCATCCTCCTTCTGTCTCTCCCTGCATCTCTGTCTCTCCAACTGGTCTCTCTCGCCCTCTCTTTGTCTGCCATCTGTCTCTCTATCTGCTCTCTCACATTTCTTGTCTGCTATGTGTGTGTCTCTCTCTCTCTCTCTCTCTCTTTCTGTCTGCTATCTCTCTATCTTTGGATTTACTGTCTCTCCCTTTCCTCCCTCTCTCTATTTCTGTCTGCTGTATTTTTTTGGTCTGCTGTCTCTATCCTTTTGTCTGCTGTGACCCCTCTTTTTGTCTGATCTCTCTGTCTCTCTATTTTCTGTCTGCTGTCTCTCTCTCTCTCTCTTGCACACGCTTTTTGTCTGTTGTATCTCTGTCTCTTACTTTTGATCTGGGTCTGTCTATCACTATCCATTTGTCACTGTTTGTTTTGCCTTCTCTATCTTCCTTTCTCTTCTATATTTTCTCTCTTTTTCCTCCTCTCTTTGTCTTTGCCTGCGTCTCACTCTCTCATCCCTTCCCCCCCTCCCCCCTCCCCAAGGGTGCAGGATGTACAGCACTGGTGGTAGCTGTTGTTGCTAGGAAACTAGAACTAACCAAAGCTGAGAAACACGTCCATAACTTCATGATGGATACACAGCTCACTAAGCGGGTAAGCAGCCTTCATTAACCTCTGTGGATGGTTGTCATTCGTCAATATACACAGGTACTGTTGTGAATTGCTGTGGTGAGTAACTCACCTCCTGACTCCCCAATGCCTGTCTGCCAGCGACAAGGCACAAGTCAGAAAGGTGATGGAATACTCCCCTGCTTGTCTGGATGGGTGCAGCTCCAACAACACTCAAGACTGTGCAGAGCAAAACAGCCCAGTTAATTGGCTGCATATGAACAAGCATCCATGCCTTCCATCACCAACAGTAGCAGCAGTGTGTACCATTTACAACATGCAGTGCAAATGTTCACTGGAGGCTCCTTCGCACTTGTGACCACTACCATCTCAAAGGACAAGAACTGCAGATACTATAGAAACACCACCCCTTGCAAGTTCCCACTGAGCCACTCACCATCCTGACTTGGAAATACATCACTGTTCCTTCACTGTCGCTGGATCAAAGTCCTGGAACTACCTCCCTCCTTTGTATACCTATATCCCATGGATTGTGGTGTTTCAAGAAGGCAGTTGACCAGCAGTATCTCCAGGGCAATTAGGGATGACAGTAAATGCTGGCCCAGCTATCGATGCCCTGAAAAAATTATTAAAAAGCACAGATATAATGACACAGCATCTCAATATTGATTTTAAGGTCCTCCCTTTTATATATTTAAGATATGGCTTTTAATCACTATTTGCTGACCTGTGCTAGTCCAAATTTCCCCTTGGACATCACCTCAAGTGACTGCTCTTCCGGCATGATTCTCGCCAGTAGCATTGGCAGGCAGTTTGACCACAGAGGGCATCACAGGCTAAGTCCCATGTTGCCTCTTCCTGTACACGTTCCACATTGTGTTTAAGGATCAGTTTAGTGATCAGGAGCAGTCTCACAGTCTGTGTTCTCACCCAACACAACCTTCATTGTATCTGCGTGATGGTCCCTCTCCAAGTTGGACACGTAAAACATCTGGGAGGATTGGTCAGATATCGGGTTGTGTTTGTGATGAGGGGAGTAATCCTTCTCCTGCCCTTGAGCCTGCCTGACTGCTGTCAAAACAGAATGTCTGCGAGCTGCCAGAATGTTGGGGCGTCTGACACAGGGTCACACTGACATGTTTGCAGCAGTGCTGTAGTTTTCCATACCTGTCTAAATCAGCTGATCATTATTATTGTTGCGGGAGGACAGGGAGGACACGGGGTGGGATGTAAAACAGGGGTAACAGGACCTCAATGGCTCATTCACCTGTTCCTTAGGGTTCCTGAGGTTCGTCGTCGAAGTCAAATGGTCACGTGAGCTTAGGAATTCTCTCATGTGACACACACACGCTATTCCTCAGCCACATCAGGCCTAAGGCCCACATCTAGGCCTCTGTTTTCACTTTGCCAGCTACCCTATTCAAAAGAAGCAAAGAACATTGAGACAAAATTGCATTTATATAGTACTATTCACAACCTCACCCCAATGCCCCCAAAGCACTTCACTTTTGATGGGTTGCCACTGTAGGAATAAAAGAAATACAGGAATCAATTTGTGCGCTGCAAGCTCCCACAAACAGCAATGTGATGATAAAATAACTTGTATTAATAATACTGGATAAATATAGACTCAACTCCTAACAGTACAGCACTTCCTCAGCACTGACCCTCCAATAGTGCCCGCTCCCTCAGCACTGACCCTTTGACAGTGTCCATACACTCAGCACTGACTCACCAATGTGGCACTCCCCTAGTATTGTGCTGAAAGCTTTGATTATGGCCTCACGGGGTAGGAATTAAACACATTATCTTCTAACCCTTTGAAAGGGTTACATGGATGAGAATTCTCTTTGATTTGGTTCCAAAGCTGGCACTCTTTTTGTTAGAGTGACTGTTTGTGGTAATGGGATCTTGACCACAAGACTCCATTTGATAAATGGGTCTCTGATGTTCAGACTTCCTCCGAAGAGAGTACAATGGATCGAAAAGTTCCAGTAATGGCTGTTGGATAGTGGTGTGGGTCCCTCTCATAGAGAAGTCCCATTGGTGAGGGTCCTTCTGATAAAGAAACCCCGTTGGAGAGGGTCCCTCTGATAAAGAAAGCCCGTTGGTGAGGGTCCCTGTGATAAACCCCGTTGGTGAGGGTCCCTCTGATAAAGAAACCCCGTTGGAGAGGGTCCCTCAGATAAAGAAACCCTGTTGGTGAGTGTCCCTCTGATAAAGAAACCCTGTTGGTGAGGGTCCCTCTGATAAAGAAACCCAGTTGGTGAGGGCCCCTCTGATAAAGAAACCCTGTTGGTGAGGGTCCTTCAGATAAAGAAACACTGTTGGACCACCAACGTGGCCCCACCCACTGCCGATGTCACTGACAACGTCGCTAACTCCATCCCCACAGCCAGCTCCAACCCAGCTACCAGCTGTACACCCAACCCAGCCCGAAACCCTGCCGGGTATCCACCATCCCCCCCCCGCAGACCTCCCCTTCACTGAGGATGAATGATCAGTCCTCAGTAAGGGACTCACCTTCATCCCCCTCTGCCCACACATCAATGAATACTGCTCACGCTTGGACGTTGAACAGTTTTTCCACTGCTTCGCCTCCGCGCTTATTTCTTTAACCAGGAATCCAACCCCCACCCCCCCACAGACCCCTTCTCCCACCTCCAACACACCCCATCCTCCTGGACACCACCCAAAGGCCTCCTACCCTCCCTCGACCTCTTCATTTCCAACTGCCATCGCGACATCAATTACCTCAACCTCTCCAAGCCTCTCACTCACTCCAAACTCTCCCCCAAAGAACGTGCAGCCCTCCGCTCCAACCCTAACCTCACCATCAAACCCGCTGATAAGGGAGGTGCAGTTGTGATATGGCACACTGACCTTTCCATAGCTGAGGCCAGGCGCCAACTCTCTGACACCTCCTCCTACTGCCCCCCCTCGATCATGACCCCACCCCTGACCACAAAAACACCATTTCCCAGACCATCCATAACCTTATCACCTCAGGTGACCACCCGCCCACAGTGTCCAACCTCATCGTTCCCTAACCCCGCACTGCCCGTTTCTATCTCCTTCCCAAAATCCACAAACCCGACTGCCACGGCTGACCCATTGTCTCTGCCTGCTCCTGCCCCATTGAACTCATCTCCGCTTACCCTGACTCTGTTTTCTCCCCCCAGTCCTGGAACTCCCCACCAACTTCCAGGACACCACCCATGCCCTCCACCTCCTTCAAGACTTCCAATTCCCTGGCCCCCAACACCTCATCTTCTCTATGGACATCCAATCCCTGTAATGCATTCCACACACGGATGGCCTAAAAGCCCTCCGCTTCTTCCTCTTCCACAGGCCCAACCAGTCTCCCTCCACCGACACCCTCATCAGCTTAACTGAAGTCATCCTTACCCTCAACAACTTCTCCTTCAATTCCTCCCACTTCCTACAGACTAAGGGGGTGGCCATGGGAACCCACATGGGCCCAAGCCATGCCTGCCTCTTCACAGGATACGTGGAACAATCCCTCTTCTGCAGCTACACTGGCACTATCCCCACATCTTCCTCTGCTACATCGATGACTATTGGCGTTGCCTCATGCTCCCACGAGGTACTTGAGCAATTCATCAACTTTACTAACACTTTTCACCCCAACGTCAAGTTCACCTGAAACATCTCTGATACCTCTCTCTCCTTCCAGGATCTCTCTGTCTCCATCTCTGGTGGCCACGTCGAAAGTGATATCTATTTCAGGCCCACCGACTCCCACAGCTACCTAGGCTACATCTCCTCTCACCCACCTTCCTGCAAGAATGCGATCCCCTATTCCCAATTCCACCGCCTCCGCCGTGTCTGCTCCCAAGATGGGGCGTTCCACTCCCGAACATCGCAGGTGTCCCCTTATTTCGAGGACCACAACTTCCCCCCTTCAGTGGTCGAAAATGCTCTTGACCGCATCTCTTGCGTTTCCCGCAGCTCTGCCCTCACACCCCCTCCCCACAACACAAACAAAGACAGAATCCCCCTTGTTCTCACGTATCACCCCACTAATCTCCAGATTCAACATATCATTCTCAGCCACTTCTGCCACCTACAATCCGACCCCACAACCAAAGATATATTTCCCTCCCCAACCCCATCTGCCTTCCGTAGGGACCGTTCCCTCTGCGACTTCCTCGTCCGCTCCACACTCCCCACTCGCCCCACTACACCCAGCACCTTTCCCTGCAACCGCAGGAAGTGCTACACCTGCCCTACACCTCCCCTCCTCACCACCATCCAAAGTACCAAACAAACCTTTCACATCAGACAGAGGGTCACCTGCACATCAGTCAATGTGGTCTATTGCATCCGCTGCTCCCATTATGGCCTCCTCTACATTGGTGAGACTTAGCGGAAGCTCGGAGAACACTTTGTAGAGCACCTGCGCTCTGTTCGGGACAGACGACAACACCTTCCAGTCGCGAACCATTTCAACTCCCCCTCCCACTCCCTGGATGACATGTCAATCCTGGGCCTCCACCAGTGTCACAATGATGCCACTCGGAAACTGGAGGAGCAGCACCTCACGTTCCACTTTGGGAGTCGACAACCCAATGGTCTCAATGTGGACTTTACCAGTTTCAAAATCTTCCCCCCAAGCCTCATCCCATGACCAACCCTCCCTCTCATCCCCACCTCCTTGACCTGACATATTCTGTCCATCTTCTCTCCCACCTATCCGTTTTTCCCACCTCACTGACCAACCCCACTACCTACCTGCACTCACCTGTCACCATCCCACCTTCCTTCCCCAGACCCACCCCTCTCCACTCTCTATTTATTTCGTAGCTCCCTTCCCCCTCCCCTATTTCTGAAGAAGAGTCCCGACCCAAAATATCAACTTTCCTGCTCCTCTGATACTGCCTGGCCTGCTGTGCAACTCCAGCTCCACACATTGTGTTATCCCTGTTGGTGAGGGTCCCTCTGATAAAGAAACCCAGTTGGTGAGGGTCCCTCTGATAAAGAAACCCTGTTGGTGAGGATCCCTCGGCTAAAATGGTCTCGATGGTCTTATTCCCTCTAATAAAGGGGTGTCCAGTAGTGAGACTCGTTCTGATAAAGGGGTCCTGTTGGTGCATCTTCCTCCTTTAAATGGGTCCAAATCCTGAGATTTCCTCCGACGAAGGGATTTTTGAGGATATTACTCCCTCTAATAAAGTGGTCTCTGATGTTGAGTCACTCTGATGAGTGAGTCTAACAGTGAGACACCTTTGTAAGGGGTCTCAAAGGGAAAGGATCCCTCTGATAAAGAGGTTTCTGATGGCAAGACAGTCTCTTATAAAGGGGTTCCTGATAATAACACTCCCTCCCTTTGAAGAGTTCCCATTGGCTAGACTTCTTTGATGAAGGGGCCCTTTTGGAGAGAATCTCTCCAGCAAAGAATTTGCACGGTAAGATTCCTGTTTGGAGAATGTTCCAGTTGTGAGTCCTTCTCTGATAAAACTGACTTGTGGTGAACGTCTCTCTTTGACAAGGACCCAATGACCTGTATTCTTTGAGAGTCGTATCAGTGGTGACTAAGTAATATTTGGACCATCCTATTTGAAGGGGTCTGGACGCTATGACTTTCAATTGCTTGCCTAACCATTCTCTAACCTGTTGTTCTTCTACCCCACCAGATAAAAAATGCAGCAGCCAATGTTTTGCGGGAGACCTGGCTGATCTACAAACACACAAAACTGCTCAAAAAGATCGACCATGCCAAAGTGAGGAAGCACCAGAGGAAGTTCCTGCAGGCTATCCATCAGTGAGTTCATAGGAAGGGGCTGTGACATCGAGATCCTGCATTGAGAGGACCAGTAAACAGGACCATAGGCAATACCCGGGAGTGAGTTACAGGCTGGAATCTATTCGAGGAGTTCAGGGTGGTTTATATATAGAATAACAGACACCTGGGATTGAGTTACAGACTGGAATCGATCGAGGGGTTTGGGATGGGAGTTTATATATTGAATAACAGATACCCGGGAGTAAGTTACAGACTGGAATCTAATCGAGAGGTTCGGGGTGGTTTATATATAGAATAATAGATACCCAGGAGTGAGTTACAGGCTGGAATCTAATCAAGGGGTTCGGGGTGGTTTATACATAGAATAACAGATACCCAGGAATGAGTTAAAGACTGGAATCCAATTAAGGGGTTCAGGCAGTTTATATATAGAATAACAGACACCCAGGAATTGGGTTACAGACTGGAATCTGATGAAGGGGTTTATATATAGAATAACTGTTAACTGGGAGTGAAGTACAGACTGAAATCCAATTGAGTGGTTCGGGTGGTTACAGTTCCTTTTTCTGGTTGCTAGCCAGTTACTGTTGCTAGTGAGTGTGTGTATGTGTTGGATGAGGACAGGATCTGACTTAGCTGTGATGCTACCTATGTTAAACATTCACTGTCTTGACTCAGCAGGAGTCTGTGTCTTTGGAGAGGCAGAAATAAACGTTAGTGTATCGTTGTTCAGGCACTGTGATAAAGAGCTTGTTATAATTGGTTGAAATGTAGGTTGCCACACAGCACTGTTGAGTGGTAGGTGGCATATTGACACCCAGAAAGTTACCTATCTCAGTCACGATGCTGTAGGGGAGGGTCTGCAAGCTGGGCCGACAGTACAGCAGCAATCCTGCGCAAGACTATTGAACTTTCAACAGGGCATTGGCCATGGGGCAAATGCATGGCAGATTCACCAGAAGAGATTACAGGAACAGTTATGCCTTGTATTCCATTTAGTGTAGAAATTAAGAGGTGATTTTATTGAAGTGTTTAAAATAATTAAGGGATTTGATCATGTAGATACTGGGAAGCTGCATCCTTTTGTGGGAGAATAAAGAATTCAGTGTTGGGAGGTTCAAGGATAATGTTCCTTGTGATATTTCTTACAAAGGATGCTGGAAATAGGGAATTCTCTCCCCAGCAGGCTGTAGATGTTGGGGGTCAATTGACTGGCATGACTGAGGTCAGTAGATCTTTGTTGGGTAAGGGCATGAAGGGCCATAGAGAAAGGGTACGAAAATCATTCTGTGGAGCGGAATGAAGGGGCTGAATGGCCTCCATCCATTCACTGTTTCTTCTTTTATTACTCTTTGGGTGTTCTGATATCCATGGGTAAAATCTTCTTGTCCTTCCTAAAGAGAATTGTTTGGTAGAGACACCAGAGGTTAGTGAGAGTTGTCATATTTTGTGTTCAGCCGTCATGAGGATCTGTATTTTTCTGGTTATTCCACAGGCTTCGTAACGTGAAGATGGAGCAGAGGAAACTCAATGACCAGGCAAATACTCTAGTTGACCTCTCAAAGGTAATACTTACTGAAAGACAAAACTTCTGGGGTGGGCAGGATGGCTCACCATCCTTCTTAATCACTCTATTATAATTTTGCATTGCTGCCTCTGTGCCTCAATTGGTAATTAAAGTACTGAGCCATGCAGAGAGGTCAGATACCAGGTTCCATTCCTGGTATGCGCTGAGGCAGCTGACCACAAGTGGCAGTGCAGTTGGCTACGGTGCCCATGAGTTCTGCCTAGGGTAAATCCAGAGAATGCCAACCACCTACATCCTTCCCTCCACCAAATTGTACATCAGCTGAAGGTGGGCATGTCTGTGCGCTTGTTCAGGATTCATTGCTGATGGTTAATAGCTGTCTGCCCAGACAAGTGAAGAGGGGTCTTGGGCAGTAACCAGGCTTGTGGTGGGGTTGGGTGCCCTACCTTTGGGAGAGATGAATAACAGGGACTGCGGGTCTAGAAGCACAGTTGAGACAAAAATCAGCAGCAACTTAACGCAGTCAGGAGATTCAGATACAGGCATAATGAGAGGATTATTCTGAATCTGCATAGTGGCATTATACGGGAGTTAAATTATGCTTTAAATTATTAGAGGATTAAATCCATGTGGCAAGAATGTCTCTGCTTGTGCTTGTTTAATCCTACTGGCTGTTCCATTTCATTTCATTTACCTGCCTGTCATTTTCTTTCACCTCTGCCCCCCCACCCCGATTGTGGCTATGGTAACAAGCAGCTTTTTAATCCAATTGCGGATCTTTATTGAATTCAGTTAGAAATCCTTTAACACCAGGAGTGGTGAATTCAGGGACCGTCTCTAAACTACAGAGCTCTATTCAAAACGTATTACATGTTGTTTTGAATGAAATGCTAACAGGAGAGCTTCTAAGGTGCAGTGGTCACATCCCTATCTCTGAGCCAGGCAGCTTGGGTTCAAATCCCATCTGCTCCAGAGGGTGTGGATTAACATCCCTCAATGTAAAGTAGCTTAAATGTGGTAGGGGTAAAGCCAGTGCCACCAGTAAATCTGATCTTCCTTTCAGGGTTTAATTCATGTTAGGTACAGCTGGCGTCTTTTGTGTTCTCATCTTTTTGAGGTGGAGCATTTCAGGGAGCTTTACTAACCCAGGGCCGTACATCAGTGGTCAGCATTCTTGGCTCTGTGTCACAATGTATGTGGATTTAAGCCCCACTCAGTTAAACTCAATGACACATGGCGGGGGGGGGGGGGGGGGGGGGTGGGGGGGGGGATGGTGATGGAGTGAGACACACAGAGGATGGGTGTTAATAATAGGGTAAAATATATATGAGGGTCCAATGGAGCCTGAGACACACATGGAGGTAGAAGACTGAGATACACTTGGGACCAATGGTAAAGACACACATGGGGCCAATAGTATAATAGTGTGGGGGGGTGATGGTAATGTGAGACACACATGAAGGGCAATTAGTCATCTGAGATGCACAGTTTGGGGAGGTGGGAAGGCAGTGATAAACTCAGACGAGCATGCGGGGCCGATAGTAGAGTGAAACAGACACAGAGAGCTGATGAGAGAATCTCTCTCACTCACACACACACACACACACACACAAAACAAGGAACCAACTACAGAGTGAGAGAAACACAGGGCCAGTGTAGAGTGAGACGCACATGGGAGCGGGGGGAGGCACCGGTAGAGTGAGACATGCATGGGGGGAGAGGCAGTAGTAGAGTGAGACATGCGGGGCAGGAGTGGGAAGGCAGTTGTAGGGTGATACATGCAAGTGGTACACTGAGACACATGAGATTGATGGTTGACTACAACACATGCAGATGGCTGATGTAAGAAGGCAGAGACTGGGAATAAAGGAGTCTTTTTCAGGATGACAGCAGTGATTAGAGGAGTCCACAGGGATCACTGTTGGGACCACAACTAGTCACATCATAATTAACAATCTGGACAAATGAACTGAGGGCATTGTTACTAAGTGTGCAGATGACACAAAGATATCTGGAGAGACTTGTGTTGAGGTAGCAGGGAGGCTGCAGAAGGACTTGGACAGGGTAGGAGAATGGGCAAAGACGTGGCAGATGGAATACCTTGTTATGAAGTTATGGACTTTGGTAGGAAGATGGAGGCGTAGACTTCTTTTAAATGGGGAAAGACTTCAGAACTTTGAAGCACAAAGGGACTTGGAGTATGAGTTCAGGATTCTCTAAGGTTAACATGCAGGTTCAGTTGGCAGTTAGGAAGACAAATGCAATGTTTGCATTCATTTCAAGAGGGCTAGGATACAAGAATAGGGATGACCTTCTCAGGCTATATAGTCAGACTGCATTTGAAATATTGTGAGCAGTTTTGGGCCCCTTATCTAAGGAACGATATGTTGGCATTGCGGGGAGTCCAGAGGAGGCTTACAAGAATAATACTGAGGATGAAGGGCTTGTCAAATGAGGAGCAGTTGAGGACTTTAGGTTTGTACTCGATGGAGTTTAGAAGGATGAGGGGTTACATGATTGCAACTTATAGAATGCCAAGAGGCCTCATATTAGAGTGAACGTGGAAAAGATGTTTCCAGTAGCAGGAGAGACTAGGACCCAAGGGCACAGCCTCAGAGTGAAGGGATGACCCTTTAGAACTGAGATGAGGAGGAATTTCTTCACCAGAGGGTGGTGAATCAGTGAAATTCATTACTACAAAGGGCTGTGGAGGCCAAGTCATTGAGTGTCTTTAGTACAGAGATATATAAGTTCTTGATTGGTAAGGGAATCAAAGGTTACACTGAAAAGGCAGGAGAATGGGGTTAACAAAAACATCAGCATGATTGAATGACGGAGCAGACTCGATAGGCCAAATGGCCTAATTTTGTTCCTATATCTTATGGTCTTGTGGTCACAGGGTAGGGGGGGTGGAATCTATGGGAGAGCAAAACAAATGTGGGGGCAGTTATAGTGTGAAATATACAGCAGGGAGTCAGTAGCAGAGCAGGATATATAGGTGCACTGACTAGCATGTTGCCACTTCTCTCTGTTGCTAGCCACCTCTCACATTAATGTGAAGGGTTCAGATTCAGTGCTCAGGTTTAAGAGGCACCAGGGCCTCGTATTTCATGAGTGTATGATGCCACCATGAGGTTTTCAGGGTGAATTACAATGGGCACTTGAACCAAGACCTCTTGTTTAAAATTCTGAATTTTTGCTGTGGCCTGGATAGAGAAATTCTAGTGTCAAGAGTGGAGAATTTTCTTACTTTGGTAATCCTGAGTCTATGTCAAGAATTCCTAGCTCAAGGACAGGAGAGTTTACTCATGGAGAGGGGATCCTTCATGTTGCTTAACTCATTTCATTGGCAAAAAACAAGTAAAATCTGCAGAGGCTACAAATCTTAAAGGAAAACAGCAAATGCTGACAACACTAAAACTTTCTGGCAATAGCTTTATGGAGAACATAAGAGGAGAAGACAACTTTTTCTTTTACATAATATGTTATGTTCTGGAATGCACTAAAAACAGCAACTTGAGTTTATGTACCACCACTAACATAGGAAAAGCATTCCATTGCACTTCACAAGGATGTTATTTGACAAATTTGACACTGAGCTGCATAAGGGGATATTAGGGCAAGTAAGCAAAAGTTCAATTAAAGAAGTCTGTTTTAAGGTGCACCTTAAAGGAGGGGCTAGAGAGGTTTGGTGAGGAAATTCCAGAGTTTAGTGGCCAGTTAAATGGCCACGAATAACAAGCAAAGGGAAAGTGAATACACAAGAGTTCAAAATTGAGGAAATCAAAGGAGGATTATGGGGCTGGTGGAGGTATCAGAGAAAGGAGGGAGTGTGACCAGAAAGATGTTTGGCCAGGAGGTTGAAAATTTTAAATCTGCAGCTTTGCCAGACCAGAAGCCAGTGTAGACCTGTGAGCTGTGTCCACAATGGTCACTAATCTCATTTCATCAGGTGATCTCACCCCCCCATTGCCTCCAAGTTCATAGACCCCCAACCCCACATAGATGCTTCTACCTCCTTCCCAAAATCTACAAACAGGACAGATCTATTGTTTCTGCTGCTCCAGCCCCACAGAGATATGCTTCCTATCTCAACTCAATTTTTTTTTCTGCTTGTCCAGTGCCTTCCCACTTATATCCATGATTCTTCTGACACTTTAAGCTAGTTTTAAAACTTCCAGCTCATGAACTCCAGCCACCTGTTCTTCAGTGTGGACATGTAATCCCTTTACAAGTCAACCCCCCACCAGGATGGTCTTGAGGCTCACTGTTTCTTCCTGGAAAAAACGTCTGAACTGTCCCATTCCTCTACACCTTCCTCTGCCTGACCAAGCTCGTCTTCATTTTGAATAACTGCTCCCTTAACTCCTCTCATTATTTTCAGGTCAGAGGTGTAACCATGGCTACCCACATAGGCCCATGCCTGTCTCTTTCACTTCCAATTTCTACTCTGGTCCTACCTTCAACTGGTCCATCTGTGATTCCTCCTTTCCCTTCCTCAACATCTCTGTTTCCATTTCTGGGGATAAGCTGGCCATCAATATCCATTACAAAAAAAAAACAAAAGAACTGTAGATGCTGTAAATCAGAAACAAAAACAGAAATTGCTGGAAACGCTCAGCAGGTTTGGCAGCATCTGTGGACAGAAATCAGAGTTAATGTTTTGGGTCAAGTGACTCTTCCTCAGAAAGGTGTTAATATACACTAAACCCACCGACTCCCATAGTTATGGTATATATCCTCACACCCTGCTTCCTGTAAAGACTCTGTTCCATTTTCCCAGTTGCTCCACCTCCATCGCATCTGTTCTGATGCTGCCAGCTTCTACAAGGGCGGACCTGCAAAATGTCCACCACCTTCCTTAACTGAGGATTCCTCATCACTATGGTTGACAGGTCCCTCAGTCATGTCCCACTTTGGCCCTCACTCCTTTTCCCTCCCACAACAGTGATAGGGTCCCCTGGTCCTCACTTACCACCCCACAGCATCCACATCCAAAGGATGATTAGCTGCTGTTTTGGCCACCTCCAGCTGGATACCACGAGGAGACACACATTCCCCTCTCCTCCCTCGTCAGCCTGCCAAAGGGACCGTTACATCTGGGACACCTCCACTCCCAACACTTCCCCCACACCCACATGCAGTCACAGAAGGTGCACTGCCTGCCCGTTTACTTCTGACCTCCCCACTATCCAAGATAGACACACCTTCCAGGTAAAGCAGTGATTTACCTGCACTTCAATCAATGTAGTCTATTGTAATTGCTACTCACAATTTGGTCTCCTCTACATTGGGGAGACAACATGCAGACTGGGCGACCAATTATTTCTGCAAAAATGACCCTGAACTTCCCGGTTACCTGCCATTTCAACATACCACTGTCTTCCCTGGCCAAAATCTGTCTCGAGCTTGCTGCAATGCTCCAGCAAAGCTCAGTGCAAGCTGGCAGAACAGCATCTCACTTTCTGCGTGGGTACCCTGCAGCCTTCCAGACTCAATACAGAGTTCAAGAATTTTAGGACCTGAGAATCTTCTCCTGCGTTTTTACCTCAACCCTCATTCTCCAGGCCTTGTCATCTCATGGTCCCCACTTGCAGCCGTTGATTCTCCCAGGCTGACTTTTACTCATTCTTTTGTCTGCCCAAGTGTTTTTCTCTCTAGCTCCATCTCCACCTATCATTCCTCCATCAACTGCCCTCCCCCTCACGCCACTCTATCTTCAGCAAATATACCAACCTTTCTGAGCTACCATCAGTTCTGAAAAAGGGTCACTGGACCCAAAATGTTAACTCTGTTTTCTCTCCACAGATGCTGCCAGACCTGCTGAGTTTCTCCAGCAGTTTCTGTTTTTGTTTTAGATCTGTGACATGATGGGTGAATGGGATTTTATGCGAGATAGAATACTGGGAGCAGAATTTTGGATGAGTTGCAGTTTACAGAAGGTTGCTGACTGACCATAGAAGCAATGAACTACTCTCAGTCCATCAGTGCAAAGTTATCAATGAGGGTTTCTATTGCAGACTGAATAAAGCAGAAGCAGAGATGGGTGACGTTAAGGAGTTAGGAGTTTGAGATTTTGGTGAAGCAGCATTAGTGAGGGTAGGAAGCATGGTCATTCCAATAGGCAGCTCTGAAACTAAATTCCACTGCTTTTATTGTATATGTGCATCCTAGATGCAGACAATCATGTACGACCTGATCACAGAGCTGAACGATCGAGGCGAAGACCTGGAGAAGCAGATAATGAGCCTGGAGAACAAGCTGGAGGGACTGACCAGCAGCTTCCACGCCCTGCCAAGATTGATCGCCGACACCCTGCAGCAACAGCAGCAGCAACTCCTCAGCGCTATTGCTGAGGCTGGCAGCACACCCGGTGACTCCCAGCACTCTGACAGCCAACTGGGACTCAGCTCCCCCTCCTTCCCGACCCCATGTACCAGTTCCAGCAGCTGTTAGGGCCCTGAACCATGGACCAGGAGTGATTTATTTTTCCCCTAACATCTTCCTCCCAACCACTCCACCCTCCCCCACCACCCTCCACTTCGGCTCTATGAACAGAAAGATGGGATTGCAGGCATTATAGGACCAGAGCTCTCATCTTACGCAGAATTGCCTTTTACCCCCTTTCTTCCCCATGGGGTGTTGACATTCCCTCTCCGCTGCTACTCTGCTACACCGACCCCACCCTTCAACTCCTTCCAAGTTGCTGCCAGGTGAGGCAAAAAGAAAGGAACAGGTTCAGTTCTGAAACAAGAAGACGAGTGTGTTGGTTGAGGGGTTTGCTGGCCAGGAGCAGAAGTAAGGATTACCTTCTCACAGGACCTGAGATGCGGGGCTTCTTCAAACAATAGCAAAGCCTGCAGCCGTTACTAGGAGACTTCCTGTTACTGCCTATTGCCAAAACCGTGATTGTTTTTATAAAGGGAAGAAATACATATATAAACAAAGATATATATATATATAGAAAACAAAATAAGCACAACACGAGCCCCTTCACTGCTGGGTGTAGCTATCAGCATTTCCCTGCCTGCTTTAAGCTTGGCACCAGCTTGTCTGGTTTGGTCACACATAGGACCTGTGGCTTCTGGCCCCACTACAGGATTTGAGCCCATGATCCAGGCTGACCAGTGCTCCAGGACACCGGTGAAAGTGGATGTTACAAATCCCACAGTTGACCTCCTTTGCTAGGTGAACAGCTCTCCCTGGTGTCCTGGAGCCAAAAGTCAACCAAAAAAATAAAGCAACAAAACGGACTTAACTGATTGGCTCGTCCAGGTGCAACCAAACAAAACAGGAGTGATTCCTGATGAGGAAATTACAACCACAGCAGGAGCAACAGGGAGAGGAAGAAAGTACTTGACATTTCTTAGGACCTTTCAGTCAAGGTCAATTTGGCTTTCTGTTTGGAAACCAGCCAAAATGATCCTTCTGTTTCCCCAGCAATGCAATGATAACAGAAAGCTTGATTTTATGCAAAATTCTTGTCTGCCGATCTATAGGGCGGAATGGACATGTTGAACAATGAGCGGTGTCCCTGCACTGTATGCGTGTATCGGACAAAGAGAGACATGACCCTTTCAAAATTTTTTTTTTTAAGAAGAAAGACTACTACTTAGAAATTACATAGAATTTACAGCACAGAAACAGATCAATCCTGGGCGTAAAAAAATGTGGTCGCACCTTGCCTTTGCGATTCCTCATTCTTTTCTCAAAAAGACACAATGAAAGGTTAACCTGACTAACTTGGAGAAGAATGTTGAAACCCCAAAAGGGACTATTTATCAGTATCTGTATGCATTTTATATCAGTATAACGATGATGGATTTGCTTCAGTATTATACAACTGTTAAACTATCTAGGTTGGCAACAGACTCTCACACATGGTATGAAAAATAGCTTCAACCAGAGTGGCCAACGGTGTGGCGCATCCTTTTGTTTTGAAGTGCCCTCTAGTTGCATTTTCTCTCCTCTCTCTAGGAGTGGGTGAAGATGAGGGGTGGGGTGTAGAATACAGGATCCAAAGGCATTAACTACCTCCCAAACTCTTAGCCATACCCCATTATTCATGTGTGACTCCAGATGGCAAAAGACAGAGGGACTTAAGTTGTGAAGAGGACATAAAGAATCTAAAAAAGGGGTACAGATGTGTTAAGTGAGTCGGCAAAGATATGGTAAATGGAGTATAATGTGGGAACATATGAAATTATCTGTTATAACAGAGAGAATAAACAGAAGTATAGTATCTCAATGGTGAGTGTACAGAGCTCTGAGATGCAGGGGGATCTGAGGTATCCTAATCATAGAGTTACACAGCATTGAAACAGACCATTTGGTCCAACTCGTTCATGCCTGCCAGATATCCTAAACTGATCTAGTCCCATTTGCCAGCATTTGGCCCATATCTCTCTGAACCCTTTCTATTCATGTACCCATGCCAAAGATGCCTTTTAAATGTTGTAACTGTACCAGCCTCCACCACTTCATCTGGGAGCTTGTTCCATACATGCACCACCCTCTGCATGAAAAAGTTACCCCTTAGGTCCCTTTTTAATCTTTCTCCTCTCAACTTAGACCTATGCCCTCTAGTTTTGGACTTCCCTACCCCAAGGAAAAGACCTTGGCTATTCAACCTATCCATGTACCTCATGATTTTATAAACCTCTCTAAGGTCACACCTCAGCCTTCAATGCTCCAGGGAAAAATAGCCCAGCCTATTCAGCCTCTTTCTCTAGCTGAAACCCTCCAATCCTGGCAACATCCTTGTAAATATTTTCTGAACTCTTCCAAGTTTAACAACATCTTTCCTACAGCAGGGAGACCAGAATTGAATGCAGTATTCTAAAATTGTTCTAATCAATGTTCTATACAGTACGATGACAATACGATGTCCCAACTCCTGTATTCAATTCACAGATGAATAAAGGCAAGAATGCCAAACACATTCTTCACCACCCTGTCTACCTGTGACTCCACTTTCAAGGAACTATGCAGCTGTACCCTAGGTCCCTTTGTTTGGCAATATTGCCCAGGGTCCTACCATTAGTTGTATAAATTCTGCTCTGATTTGTCTGAACAGAATGCAATATCTCATATTTATCTAAATTAGACTCCATCTGCCACTCCTCAGCCCACTGTCCCATCTAATCAAGGGTCATTGTACTGATATAACCTTCTTCACTGTCCACCACACCACCAATTTTGGTGTAATCTGCAAACTTACTAACCATACTTCCTACTTTCACATCCAAATCTAAGAAGGATAGTATGCAGATGCAGGAAGTAAAATGAAATCCATTAGAATATTATGTTTTATTGGAGGGAAGTTAAAAGCAAGAGTATGGAAGTTCTGCTTCAGTTATATAGGGCATTAGTGAGTTGGGAAATGTAGTACTGTGTGCAGTACTGGTCACTTTTGGAAAAATGTTAATGTGTTGGAACCAATTCAGTGAAGGATTACTAGATTAATACCTGGAATGAACAAATTGCTTTATGAGGAGAGGCTAGACAGTCTTAGCCTGTATGCTCTGGAATTTAGAAGTGTCAGAGGTGACTTAGTTGAAACATAGACAATCCTGAGGTGACTTTACCGGGCGGACATGTAAAGGATATTTCCTCTTGTGGGAAATCTAGAACTAGGGGTTATCGTTTAAAGTATGGATCACTCATTTAAAACAGAGATTAAGATTTTTTTTCTCTTAGAGGGTTGTCAGTGTCTTTGGAATTCCCTTCCTCAAAAGGCAGTGGATACAGAATCTTTAAACAATTTTAAAACCGAGGTAGATAGATTCTTGATTACCATGGGGATGTAAAATTATCAGGGGTATGCTGGAATGCGGAGTCGAGGTTAAAATCAGATCAGCCATGATCTTTTGAATCATGAAGCAGGTCCAAAGGACCGAGTAGCCTACTCTTGTTCCTTGTTTATATGCTCACTCCAGAAGGCATTACAATGGAATCTGTTCTTTAGCTTCATTTTTGCACTTAGCTTACCTCCTGAGGTGGCTCATCCACTGGACGGTGAGGATGAAAGAATAGAACAGCTACTTAACCCTTCCTCCAACCCACACCATCTCTGAGGCCATGTAAAATATAAAACATATCTCCCATGATCACTAGTGCCTGCCCCCACACTCCCTCCCATCCCCAAAATTCCCTACAGTCCCCTCTTTACACCTTTTCCTCCAGTTGAACTTTTAATGGGATGCTGTTTAGGCTAAGGTGAAAGTGATGAGGAACTATTTAAACTTTCAAAGCTCTACCACAAGCACAATGGAGCAAATAGTCTCCTATTCTGTATTAATCTCTGATTTGTGGAAGACGCTGGATTGAAAGGAGAAAGCTGGTATCGAGTATATTGTCCACCTTACCAAGGGCATGTGAGACTGGTTTTTCACAAATGGAAATATTAGTGGCAGTCTGGATTGTCTGGTATCTGGGGACTTGACCCAGTTACTGTATATATTTCCTCCTGCTCCTTTCTTGATCATACCTTTCATAGGTCATGCCTCTGACCTCAGGCTGGGAGTTGGGACAGAGGACATTGCGTAGGCTACCCACCAAGGCTCGTAGTGCAACTAAAGCAGTGAAGTAGCCTTCTGGACACCAAGCTTGGTTTTCAGAGAAAGAACTGAGGGAAGGGGAGGAAGCTGACCCGTTTGATGTCCTGTGGGGGAATTAATTAGATTTCGAGCCTGGATCTCAACATAGTGTGGATGCAGGGCACGGGAAGACTTATGGTGGGCGTCAATTTGGGACTTTAAGAGGACAGGAGAGAATATACTAGCACCGACATCATTAGTTTGATAAATAGTGACAACAGCTGTTGCTACAAATCAAAACCCTCTGAGTTAAAATCAGGCTTATTTATGGTAGAGACTATAGAGACAAGAGAGTAACTATTTATCCTGTCCCAACTAAGTGAGAGACTTGTGAAGGAAGGTAGTTGGGTACAAGTCTCAGAGAGACAACAGGCTCAAAGAGCTAATAGAAAGAGTGAAAGAGGGAAATGGAATCTGAAGAAAAGTGATGAAAATGGGTAGAAATGTTAGTTGAAAAATAAAGCAGGGAGGATGGTCATGGGCAAGGATATGATTTGAGATGCTGCGGAAAGGATGAGAGATAGGAGACAATGTGGTGAGACTGGATTTCATCTACATGAAGGATGGAGGAATGGGTAAGGAGGTTTGGTGTTTGGGAGGAACAATGAGAACTGTTTGAAGGTGGCCTGTAAATATTCCTCCTGATATTCAGTCCGGTGCTATTGACTTCAGCAGAATCAATAGCTGGATGTGGGGTATATTGGATGGGGTATGCAACCCATCCTGTTTCACATCCCTCCCTGTGTTCAGTTTCATCCCAAATGAATGAACGAGGCCAATGACATGCAAAGGAAGAAGGATACAGACCTGAGAAGCAGAGTAATGTTAAAGGCAGTGACAAAATATGACTAACAGCACAGAGGAAATCAGGTAACAATCTATAGCGGACAATATAACAATGACTTGTTTAGATTTGCACGGCTTAAAAGCTAGAATTATCCTTCTGTAAACTGTCTGAAAAGATGTTTGCAATATCCAAATACCCTTACCTTGGTCAGACTCCTAGTTTTTTTAACTTTTTTATCTGTATGGTAAATTTACAAGTATTTTAAAAAGTGCTTCGGTTAAAGTTTGGGATCATCTCTTCTAAGTCAGATTGATTAAAAAACAGAATAAAAATACCATTCTGAAGAAGCAATTTTAAACCAAAATTTTAACTATTTTTCCTTCTCCACAGAGGCTGCCAGACCATCTGAGTATTTCCAGCATTTCTGTTCTTTTTATTTCTCATTTCCAGCATCTGCAATATTTTGCTTTTACAATAAATACCATTCTTCTGTTATCCAGAGACGATTTAATTTGAACTACGTTCTGCAGATTATTAAGGGTGTATGTATAACTTGCTTCCTGCTATTTGACCGGCAACAATATGTCTCATATATATGCCACTCATTTATATTAAGACAAAACCAAGGTACAGAACTCTCCTGATATCTGAATTCAAACAGCCTCCCCAGTGCAATACTGAGTCAGAATGGATCCCAGTTTCCAGCTTGGTCTGTAATGAATTAGCTTAATTTCATTGGAGCAATGACAGAAGTGTCACAGTTGGCCTCAGGACCACCAGACTGAGGAGGAACTTAAACAACAAGGCTTGCCGCCTTTGATCACTACATTATTGCCAAAGGACCGTGGGTATGTGAGGACATCAAATGATTAGACTTGGGTTTGTGATGCTCATCGAGATTGAACATTCTGCCTCCACTCCTGACAATGCTTATGTGGAGAACAGCCAATTAGGTGAGGGAGCAGAGGTTGGGAACCAATCCTAAGTGTATACCCCACTGAATGTCAGCACAGTGGGAAGGAAGTTGAATCGTTGGAGATTATGTTTCCAAACCTGGTGACTGGGTTATGTTTTGAGATAATAAAAGCTCTGGTTCCAGTTAACTAATGAGCCCCTTCAAAACCTGTGTAGTCTACTGATTATCTGTTTAGGACAGGATAATGTGGGTTGCTGTGGAATTAATCAATCAGTTTCATTGATCTCATTTGTAATCAATGAACTCCTGGTTTACAATCTAGTTCCTAATAGTGCCTGGGAGCCAAAGTGTCCCTTTATATCACATTGAATTTTATAATACAGGAATAGTTTATGCTGGTGTTTATCCCCCACATACGTAGTTTGAATTTAATCAGAATGTTCAAGTCATCCTAAAGGGGATACTCTTTTAGTACCCTTTGTAGGCTCTTTAGAATACTTTGTTTGCAGCATGGAGGTCAATATTTTCACACTCATATTCTACATTGAAGATGATAAATCTTGCTTTGGAATCATTTCATGGGTTCCACATTCACCATGAGAAGGGTCACGGCTAAGTTCAATCTTCATCCTACTTACATGATTTGCACAAAAAGGGACTATGAAAAAGAGGTAGTACTCAGGTGGGGGAACTCTGCTTTTCTTCTGCTATACTCCCAGAGGTATCAAGAACAATGGTTGTACCCTGTTGTTGACCCTGCTCAGGTTCAACTAACTTATTACAGATTACTAATTGAAACTGGATCTTTCCTGCTCTATATATTTCAGTACCACACTGGGCTGCAAGTTTGGGTCAATTGAATCAAATGATCTATACTATAAATGGCTACCAACCAGTAAAATTGAGATCAATTCATGTAAAGTGTAAATGGCTACCAGTTTGGGATAATGGGGCCTAGTGTTGCACACTAAAAATGGCTATCAGTCTGCAATGGTAGGTTATATAAGTTGACAAGAATGTGGATGCAGAGATGTTGCTGAGCTGGAAGTAATTTGTTTTCTAGTTTCTCCAACCTCTTTTCCCACCACCAGACTAGAAATGTGCACATAGGTATAAGTTGAGATTTGTTGACAATGATTGCAGACATCTAATACATTGTTTAGTCATTCACTTTCCATCCCCATCTGGTTCTTGGCTTTGTTTTGGTCATGTGTGCAGTGTTGTTGTAGCCAACATCAGACAAGGTCTAATCAATGGTTTAAAACTGTTCACTGTACAAAGTGCCTTGGACTTCAAGCTAAGGGGTCATCATATCGAAGGATATTCATTAAAGGCTTTAGAACCTAAATGGAGTGTCTGCCTATTTATTCCCACCAAGAACTTGAAACTGTTATATCTCAAGGGGACTGGAATCTAAAAAGAATACCATCAGAGTACTGTTCAATATTGTACTTAGTAACTCGGGAATAGATCGGAAGGATTCAAAATGAATCCGGTGCTGCAAGTGTTAAATTACAAAGGCAAGTTGCTTAGAGTTAGCTTTTACTCCTTCCAAAACAAAAACTAAGCCATCAAATTCCTTTAAAAATCTGCTGAGCAAATCCAGGACAAAGGTCTCTAATCCTTAAATTTAGAGCTAATGGAAAACTCTTCAGAATTTGAACAGATCTGCTTTTAGCCCCTAAATCCATTACAAACCCACTGATTATACATCCTCACACCCCGCTTCCAGTAAAGACTCTAGTCCATTCTCCCTTGCATTTTTTCTGATGATGCAGCTTCTACAAGGGAGTCCCTGAAATATCCACCTTCCTCCTGAGTCCAGGATTCCCCAACACTATGGTTGACCGATATCTGATCCATCTCTCGTACTTTGTCGTCACCCTTTCTCTTCCCTTGCATGTGGCAATAGGGTGCCTTTGTATTCAACCCCACCAGCATCCACATCCAAAGGATGATTAGCCATCATTTCTGCCACTTCCAGTGGGATGCTACCACTGGACAGAAATTCCCCTCCCCTACGTTGTCAGCCTTCCACATGGACCAATCCCTTGGGTCACCCTAGTCGTCTCCTCCTCCACTCCCAACACCTCCCCACACCCCTACAGCACCTTCCTATGTAATTAAAGATTGCCTGTAAGACCTGCCTTTTTACTTCTTCTTTCCTCACTATCCAAGGCCCCAAACATACCTTCCAGGTACCTGCACTTCACTCAATGTAGTCTACTGTTTTCACTGCTCACAATGTGATCTGCTGTGCATTTGGAAGACAAAATTTAGACTGGGTGACTGCTTTGCAGAACACCTACGTTCTGTTTGCGAAAATGAACGTGAACTTCCTGTTGCTTGCCACTTCATCTCACCACCTTCTTCTGAAGCTCAGCGCAAGCTAGAAGAACAGCATCTCATTTTCCACTTGGGCACTCTGCAGCCTTTGGGACTCAATGTCAAATTCAATAACTTTACAGCCTTCTCCCAAGTCTTTCCTCGACCCCAACACACCAGACTTTGTCAACACGTGAGCTACAACCCATTGTCAGCTACTGATGGTCCCCATTAGCAGTCATTGATTTTCCGATGCTGACCTTTACTCCATTCCTTTGCCTGCCCAACTGTCTTTCTCTCTCTCTCTCTCTCTCTGTCCGGGCTCCATCTCCATTTTTTGTTTACTCCTTCCCCCTCCCCCCACTCCATCTTCACCAACTGTTTCCTAGCTAAAATCAAGTCTGAAGAAAGATCAGTGAACCTGAAATGTTAACTCTGTTTTCTCTCCACAGATGCTGCCAGACCTCCTGAGTTTTCCTAACAATTTCTATCTTTGTTTCTGATTTCCAGTATCTGCAGTTCTTTCGTTTATTTTTGTTTACTGCTTTTAGCTTTCTTTAGACTAATGGGGATTTACCTACATTTGAGATCCTGGCATAGCATATTTTGGAGACAGTATATTGAAGCCTGATCTTGCTGTCACAGATGAGCTTTCTCATGGACATCATTGGAGCCCTCGCTAACCAGCACTGGAACATCAAGCACACTTGTGAAATCCAGCTTGTGGAGGTGGGTTTGAACCTGAGGCTTACAAAGTAGGTTGCTTGGGAAATCACAAATTTGGGCACAAGAAATTTTATTTTATGCATTTTCTCAAACTCTGGTGCACTATTAAAAGCTGATTCATCATTACCAGATTGCCTGTGATTGAAATCTTTCATTTTCCATTTCCATAAAATTAAACTCATCCAACAAGCTGTATCCCAATTTGCTCCAAGTCCTGTTCATTTACCACTCCTGTATCACTTGCTTTGCTCCAGGTTCAAGAACATCACAAACATGAATTTCTCATCCTTGTTTTCAAATACCTCTATGGTGTCAACCCTCTGTCTCTGAAACTTCTTCCAGGCCTAAATCTCCAATATCTCTGGGTCTCTCCAATTCTGGCTTCTTAACCTTCTTCGACTTTAATTACCCCAACGAAAGTGGCTGTGCCTTCTGCTGCCTTGGCCCTAGATTTGGAATTCCCGACCCAAATCTTTTTCTCTCTCCTCCCTTATGTCACTCCTTAAACAACTACTTCTGAGTACAAACTTTGGACATCTGGCCTAATACCCCCTGATGTGGCTCAGTGTCAAGATTTGTTTAATAACTTCCCATGAAGTGACTTTTTATCAGTCAGTTACAAGTCGGACACCGATGGGGACTGTTCAATAGGAGGAGATAGAGAGAGTGTTGTAATTTGTAGGTACGTCATACAACCATCATATCGGTCCTCTAGTGGTTGAAAGAGGTAATGCAAAATGAAGCCAGACCCTCACTACCATTTTAAACATGCGTTCAATTTCTAAATTGAAGGGAATACTGAAGTTTCTGGAACTTCACGTTTTAACTGAACCCCTTCACCCCTGAGGTATCAATGTTGCATCATCTCCAAAGGCGATAAATCCTTCTTGGCGGTTAACAGCAAGGTTTTTTTTTAATCAAGTCAAAACGATCTGATCCTGTCGACCCGAAGAAACAATTTTCTGTCGTGTTAGGATCAATAACAGGGGATGTAATATTAGAATGAAGCTGTCGGTCAATGAAATCTGAAATTCCTCCTCCACACAAGTGGAAGTCTGATCCTCCCTCCCCAAAAATAGCTGTATCTTAACTCCCTTTATCTACCTTTGCCTTACACCATATGATGGCTTCACCCAAAAAAAAACTAACACTGATCATGTGAGTTTAAATTCTACCACTACAGCTTGAGAATTTTAAGTTTAGTTTCTCTTTTTAAAAGTAGGAATAAAAACTTCAAATCAATAAGACTGACCATGAAAATGTTGAGATTATTATTAAGAATCCAAGTAGATGACAGGAATGGAAACTATTCTGGGTTTATGCGTGACTCCAGTTGTTGCACCAACATGGTTGAATACTGCGTAGAGTTAGAAAAAATGTAGGACCCAGGAACAGGCCAGTTGGTCCAACTGGTCTATAAAACTGGCCTTTACCCACAGAAGCCTCCTGCCACTCAACTTCATCTTACCCTCTCTAACTGCCCTCTGACGTGGTTGAGCAAGCCACATCCTACTGAATGAAATAAAGTAAAAGGAATGGTGGCTTTTCTAAGATGTTCACCAAGCAGATCCAGGCAGTTTCATTGATTGCCCTTTTATATATTATCCTCCTCCATCACCAGTGCATTGTGGCTGCAGTGTGTAGGATGCTATTTATATGATGCAACGCAGTAATAAGCAAGCTTACTTAAAAAGCCCTCACAAGCCTTCTTTAAATGTGACCTCAACCATTCAAAGGGTGAGCAGAAATGTCGTAGTAACACTATCACTAAGTCTCAGACCACCTTAACTTGGACATATGTGGGTGGTTGCTTCATCAGCAATTCCAGAACTTCCCCCTCGACCTAACTGCATTGGATCAGCACCACTATGTGGACTGCAGTGAGGCTCCCTCATCACTTTCACCATGGGCAACTAGGGATGAGCAATGAATGGAACTTTGCTCATCCCCTGAGAACAAATGAAAGAGGCAGAATGGAAAATACTTTTGCCCTAGTTTAGAACCTGGTGAACGTTCATGTGATCAAACAGCACATGGTAGCCTCAGATTTCTTCCTATCGACGCTGGCACGAAGGGCAATACCATTTGATAGATACTTTCAGAAATATATTGGATTTATTTTTTGATCTCAAGAGGGCAAACTTGAGATTTATTAGTGATACACCTGAGAGGAATGTCTTCCTGAACCAGTGATGATCAGTGTGAGCTGGTTTCATTTTATTATGCATGGGATGTGGGCAACACTGGATAAAGCAGAATTTATTGGCCAGCTCTAATTGCCTGGGGATTTGGAGTCACATAAAGGACAGACCAGGTAAGGATAGTATATTCCTTTCTATAATGGGCGTTAGTGAAGCAGATGGGTTTATTGTATAAACCATTAGACCATTTTTTAATCCTAGATTTTTATTAAATTCAAATTTTGTCATCTGCCATGTTGGAATGTGAACCCATGTCCCCAGAACATTAGCCTGCAGTTCTGGATTACTAGTCTAGTGACATTGCCACTAATGCCACCACTTTATCTTCTCTTTATTTTCTGTCTAAATAGACATATCAACAAGGAGATTGCACTGAGTATGTAATTGATGTGGAAGGCACCTGTAGTACGGTGATAATGTCCCTGTCTCTGGGCCAGAGATCTGGGTTCAAGTCTTACTTGCACTGGAAATGTGTCACAACACGTCCAAGCAGGTTTATATATATCAATTTAAGGTGGATTTAATGGAGGACATTACTTTCTGAGAAGAATGACTTACATTTCTAAATTACTGAATGAGCTGTACAGTGCTTTGAGATGTTCTGACATTGTGGAAGGTGCTACCCACACAGATGCATGTCTTTCTTTTAGATCACTCATTTGCTGCTCTGGAACTTTGTGCTGAAGCATAATAGCATAACCATGTCTCTATTAGCAGTCCTGAAATTTCATATATTTACAATATACCAGAGGCATTGGTGATATCTCCCTCTTGGAAGACAACTGAATATCCGGGATTGTCCTCCTCTGGGCAGAAGATGGTGAAAAGGATTTGTTGAAGGTGTTCAAAATCATTAAATGTCTGTTCATGTAAAAAGGAAGAAATGGTTTACACCGGCAGAAAGGTTAGAAATGATGGGAAAAAGAACCAGGGGAGAGATGAAACATATTATTTTATTCAGTGAATTGTTGATCTGAAGTGTACAGCTTAGAAGTGCGTTGGAATCAAATTCAATAGTAACATTTAAAAGATAACTGGATAAATATTTGAAAGGAAAAAATACAGGGAAAGAGCAGAGGAGTGGAATTAATTGGATTACTCAGGCACAAACAGTGGGTTAATGGCCTGCTTCTGCGTTGGATCATTCTCACTTTTGTAGCATGTGTTTCTTGCCTTGATAGCATTGGGATTGCCATCCACTTGGCTGGTTGCAATACACAGATTGTTAAATTGCGGTGCAATAATGGCCTGAGAACTTTGACTGGAAGCTTATAAAGTGGTAGGCAGGTGATTGGGTTTTTGAGCCATCATCTTAGCTGACAAAGTCATGACCTTGTTACATAAATATAGAATGTCAGCATGTCTGTTAGTGGAAGTTGGTTTCTTTGTAGGTAGTTGTTGATGATGATGTGCTGTGATAGTGGCCTGTTTGTTTTGTTTGGGGGGGGAAAAAGAGAGGGAAAAAAGAAGTTTGGTTTGAACTGGAGATTCAAGAGAGAGTTGGTTCTGGAAGGGATGAATGTGTTGATGGTGAGGCTTTCTGCTTTTTATTTGGATCTTATCAAGTCCTTCTGTGTAATTGTAGAAGTGTTAGATTATTGTTCTATCTCTTAACTTTGTCTGTGGATTGTGGGTTTTTTTAAAAATAGAACTTCAGCTCACTATATCTGTAGAAGTTTTTATGATTCTATAAATGTAGTAAATAAAAACAAATCAGTCATTTTGGCCCCTTTTTTTTTTTTTTGAGAGCCTGCTCATCCATTCAATAAGATCATGGCTGACTTGTTTTGAGAGCCCTTATATTCCCCTGTCTAACAACTGTTCTATACTGATCTAATATTCAATTTCACTGTCTCCTGAGGTAGTATTCCAAAGTTGTCACCCTCAAAAGGGTGACCCCTTAGTTTGGCTGGAACTAACTTAAAGCCACTTGCTCACTGTAGGCATAAATCTAGCAAAACTGATGCTGTGGATGAATCTCTATCTCCCTTTAAATGAGATCAAAACTGTATACAGTATATAGATTGCAGCTAAACATCCCTTTTTTTTTTCATGTTCTAATCTCCTAACAGATTAGTATCTCAGCAACTACCTTGATTATGCTGTACCTATATGATTTGGTGACTCTTGCTCCAGCACACCTAAATCTGTCTGCATGTTGGAATTCTAAAGTTGTATTAATTAATCTAATTTTAATTCTCACTTGTAAAGTGAACAACTTCACATCTCTACTTTTATACTCCCCTTCCAGATTTTTGCTTATGTTATCCTACTTATCACTAGCTATGACTTTAGCTACTGTGCCCTCCTTCCCTCCAAGTTATTGACTCCACTCATCCCATTCTGCCAATCAGACACTGATCTATTCCTGTACACTTTTTTTTCTGCCTGTCAACTTTCTGTCCATTCTAATACTTTACCCCCATTGTAGATAAACCTTTGGTTACTGTGATAACATGTGATGTGATGTTTGTTCCTTCAAAAGTTGTCTAGAAGGCAAAGTATAGTACATGCAAAGCTTCCCCTTATCTACAGTGCTGCTCCTCTTGAATAAATTGGTTGAACATACTTGGGCTTTGACAAGACCATTCTGACACTTTCCAACTTAAGTATGCAGTTATAATCTCTTTAATGATCAGGTCTATCTCATTCCCATGACCCCACAAATCAAATGTCTATAGTTCCCTGTATTCTGCCTCTCTCCTTGAACTGAACAGATTATATTTCCTACTTTTTTCTTGTGAAACCTTTCCCTGAATCAAGGGGTATTTTTGGAAAACTAACACTAATGAATCCATTCTTTCATGAGGAACCCTTTAAGACTTTAGGAATGAAATACACCTAGACCCTTCATGAAAAGGGCCTATCATTATAGGAATAGGTCATTCAGGCCATAGAATAACTGAGCAGACTTGAATGAAGTAAGCGGTAACAAGATGTAGAGCTAGATGAACACAGCAGGCCAAGGAGCAGGAAGACTGATGTTTTGGGCCTAGACTGAAGTAATGACTGAATAACAATATTCTACCTTCCTGGGCATGCATCCCTACCCCTGATTCCAATGTGAATCTCTTGCTGATGTTTAAAATCTCTCAGCCCTAAATGTATTTATCAACTCAGCCTTGATAGCTCTCTGCAGTAAAGAATTCTGAATTCCAGATTCATTACCCTCAGAAGACTAATATACAGCGTGGAAACAGACCCTTTCACCCAACCATTCCATGCTGACCATAATTCCAAACCAAACTAGTCCCACCTGCCTGTGCTTGGCCCCTGGTTCTTAAAACCTTTCCTATTCATGTAATTACAATGTCTTTAAATGTTGTAACTGTACCTGTATTGACTATTTCCTCTAAGTTCACTCCACATGTGAACCACCGCTTTTAAAAATAAAACTCCATGACCCCCTCAATGTCTTCTCATTAAAAATGTGCCCCCCACCCTAGGGAAAAGATACCAGCCATTCACCTTATCTAGACCCCTCCTGATCTTAAACCTCTAAGGTCACTGTTCAACCTTCTATGCTCCAGTGAAAAATGTTCCAGTCTCCCTATGATGCAAACCTTCTGTTGCAGTGACATCCTGATTAAATAACAAGGCAATCTGTACTGGACACAGTACTCAGAGGTCTCACCAACATCCTGTACAGGTTCAACATGATGTCCCATTCCTATACTCAATAGTCTGAACAATGAAGCAAGCATGCTAAACACTGCCTTAACCACCCTGTCGACGTGTGATGTGAATGTCAGAATTATGTACCTCAACCCCTAGGGGTCTCTGTTCTATAATACTCATGCAGACTGACCATTAACTCTTAAAAGATAAGCATGGAGCTGGAGGAACACAGGAGGCCGAGCAGGAAAGCTGACATCTTGGGTCAGACCCTTCAGGAAAAAGTTCTGACTATCCATTAACTGTAAAAGTCCTGTTCTTTCAGAGATAGTAGGAACTGCAGATGCTGGAGAATCTGAGATGACAAGGTGTAGAGCCACAGCCACTGTCTCTTGCCATTAAGCCATTTTGTATCCAATTGGCAAGCTCACTCCTCATTCCTCATTTATCTGTTTTTAAATGTGCAACCCTTCACGCTGATTACATGTTCTGTTCCTAGACTCCCCTAAAAGGGAAACAACCTTTCTGCATTTACCCTGTTAAATCTCCAATCTTTTAATGCTTCAATAAAGTCACCTGTCATTTGTCTATATTCCAAATAGTACAAGTCCAAACTACTTAACTACTTAAAGTCCTTCCATACCTGGTATCATCCTAGTGAATCTTATGCAGATTGTCGCCAATGCTAGCATATCTTTTCTTGGATAAAGGACCCAAAACTGCTTAGTATTTGAGCTATGGTCTGACTTGTGCCTTGTGTAGTTTTAGCAAAACCACTCTAGTTTATTACTCCATTCCTTTTCTTTGCAATAAAGGCCAACATTCCACTTGCCTTCCCTAGCACCCACTAAACTTGGATGCTACGTTTTTGATTCATGCACATGGACTCCCCCCATCTTTCTGAAGCTTTCATTTAACAAGTATCCAGCTCCTCCTTTCCTGTCAAAGTGCATAATCTGATATTTTCACACATGCTATTCCTTCTGTCAAATTTTTTTTTAACTCACTTTTGTCTAATGTCTCTATTCCTCTTCAGAATCTCATTCTTGTCACTTGCCTTCTCATCAATTTTTGTCATCTGCTAGCTTCACTACAGTACATTCACCTTTGAACTCCCTTGAGCAAGAGCATCCTTTCTCAAAAGGAGACCAAAAGTAAATACAACATTCTAGGTGCAGCCTCACCAAGGCCCTGTACCAATGAATCCACTATCTCTTTAGCTACTTCAGCCTGATGGGTCTGCTCTATCATTCAATGAATAGCCCACTTCTACTCTGTCTTGTGTTCATAAACTGAAATGGACCGAAATGTCAAGCTTTCCTGCTCCTATGATGCTGCTTGACCTCCTGTGTTCATCCAGCCCCACGCCTTGTTATCTCGGATTCTCCAGCATCTGCAGTACCTTTTATCTCTGGAAGTTGGACTGCTGTGGCTGAAATACCAGGAAAGTTGTTTTTCAAGTTGCAAAAGTGTGGCATTTTGTTGAGCTATGCGATACAATTGTTCCTTTTTTGTTTTTTTTTGGAAGCAATAAGAAAATTTTTTATAGACTTGAACAGTACCAAAAATATTTAAGGAAATTCTGCCCAGCAAAAGATCTGTAGGGGCCAACAGCAACTCGGGGGAAAAAAGAGCCTGCAAATATAACATCACTCTTCCTTTCTCTTGCCCCATCCCTCTTCCTATATAGGGTAAAAGTCATGACTTCCAAATTGTCTTGGATTTTATACAAGAAAAGACCCAAGTTCACCTGATCAATGGACAACCATCACTTTAGACAACAGCATCTCATCATTGTAAAACAAACATAAGGATTGAAACTTCCTTGTGGTCTGGAATTTTGTTCACCCTATCTATAGTTTCCATCAATCTGTTAAACTGTATCTTAATCACTGTACACTTTGGGTTTTGAAAAGATGCAGTTTATAAAGCTACATAAATTATAAATATTTAATTTACTGATCTTGTTTGATTCAATAAATAACTCTTTACTATCCCTCACCACTCTTGTATCAGTAACAGTAATCAGGTAATAGTTAGCCTTTAGGCTGCAGGAAGGCTTGTAATGTAGTCAGCATTAGGATTGTTATTTTTCTAATTATAACTGTTTATGCAAGGGGCAACAAAGCTTGAAAGAAGATCTTCAATAGGATGTTGACACCCTAGATGAATGGGTGACATATGATCCTCAATACAGAAGTGAGGCGATGCTAAAAAGAACATGAGAGGGGGTACAAAAGGGTATTAGAGCAAATGAACAGAGACTTAAGTGTACATATACGTAAATTACTAAAAGTAGCAAGACATGAAGGGGGGAGAGCTATTATGAAGACTAGAATAGTGCATAATTAAGTAGGGACAGAGCATATGGTGGGAGGTTATGAACTGGTTTAATTTGCTGGTTAGACCTCAATTGGAGTACTGCATACAGCTGTAGTTATCAGATGATAGGAATGATGTGAATGCAGTGGAAAGGGTTTACAATGGTATATGCTAGGAAGTATGAAATACGACTTGAGGTAAAATTGAACCTTTTTTCCTTTGGAAAAAGACATTTAGGAGGACATTTGATAGTTCTGAAAATCATGAGGTCTGGATAGGAAAACCTGTTCCCATTTGCAACAGATATCCAGCCCCATGCTTGTTATCGAGGATTAGTGTACTTGCTTTTGCAAAAGAAAGGCGAGGAAGAAACTTTTTTTTCCTCCCCTTCTTCCCCAACCCCCGTAGATGTGGTCTGGAATACGCTTCCTTTAAACGTGGTCGAGGCAGGTTCAATGGTGGTGTTGCACAGGGCATTTGATAGTTGCCTTCCCCCTCCCCCTCTTGAAATAACTTGGACGGTTACGGGAGGGGGTCGGCGGCAAGATAAAGTAGAGACAGGGTCCTTATATAACAAGCATGGGGCTGGATGAACACAGCAGGTCAAGCAGCATCATAAGAGCAGGAAAACTTGACGTTTCGGGCCTAGACCCTTCATCAGAAATGGGGGAGGGGAAGAGGGTTCTGAAATAAATAGGGAGAGAGGGGGAGACGGATAGGTGGAGAGGCAAGGCCGAGGAGATTATGAGAGAGTTGCAGTGGGAGAGAGATTCCCTGAGGTTCCTCCGGAGGGAGGAGGGTAACTTCTTCAGGGTAGGTATCCTTAGAGGCTTCGCAGTGGGGTTAAAATTGTATCAGAGATAAAAGGTACTGCAGATGCTGGAGAATCCGAGATAACGAGCATGGGGCTGGATGACTTATAGTCGTCTTCCGCTCTACGGTCTGTCAGTCCTTCGGCTCAGCAAAAACGTCTGGACATTTCTAAGTAGGTTATAAGGTTATCGTCTTTTAACTTCTGTCTTTTTGGGGGGGGGGGGAGAGAGGGATTGGTGAATACCGCTTCGCGTCTTCCCTTGCCCAACCCTCAAAGACACCGATGCAATGTATGGACCAGCCTTGCCTTGATCAAAGATGGCCGCTCCACCCCTTTCAAGAGAGTTTCAACGCGAACGGGTTCAAGATGCAATTTCCGGTTCGGCCCCCGGCGGTGATGGAGGGTGGGGGAGGGGAGGAGCGAGCGGCGGAGGCGGGGAGGGTGGAAGGAAAGTGGGGGGGGAGGGGAGGTTGTTGTCATTTGAAGGCAGAACACAATAGGAGAAGGTGGTGTGTACGTGAGAGATTTAGGAGGGAGAAGGTCTTTTATTTAAGCTAATGTCCGAACATTTGAATCTGTACGTTTGAGGGGGGGGAATAAACGAACAGGAAACGGGAGCAGAATGGAGGCTCCACCTCGACGATGCGGAGTGTAGGTAAGGAACTTGAGGGCGGGAAGAGGAGGAGGGAAAAAGCCGAGGCCTAGCCGGTCACTCTCTCTCATTCACACTGACACACAAGTCAGTCAGTTGGTCACCGCGCCGCCGAACACCCCACCTTGCACGCGATGGAGGTCGCCGCTTCGGTGTGAAAGCCGGTTAACTGGAGGTGAGGAGGCGCGTTTCAAACCGGTGGCCTTACCTGAGGAGACGGAGGAGGCTTCATCCTTCAGGAGCCGTCAGCCCGCCCGCCCGCCCGCGAGGCCAACCGTCACTGGGACGCGGGGTCGCCCGGCGCGAGCGAAACAGAAGGGGGGGGGGGGATGGGATGGGCACATTGCTGGGGAATGTCCCC